>JACXGJ010016585.1:0-12137 GCA_016801105.1 Esox niger
ACCCTAACCCCGACCGTTTACCCCTGACCCTCACCTCTAACCCTAACCCCTGACCCTTTACCCTTGACCCTCACCTCTAACCCTAACCCCGACCGTTTACCCCTGACCCTCACCTCTAACCCTAACCCCGACCGTTTACCCCTGACCCTCACCTCTAACCCTAACCCCGACCCTTTACCCCTGACCCTCACCTCTAACCCTAAACCCTAATCCCTAATCCCTGAACACAAGTTATGTGTACATATCCATAATATGTTAAGAATCCTGACTACTGTTTTTTAAGTTCTAACCTATAACCCCACAACTGGAAAGCCTTTCCACAAGCCCTGACCTTTCACCCCTAACATTCATCAACCAGGTCAATTTCCCCTCAGCATTCCAACACATCCACATGCAGTTATCCATTGTACTGTATCTAGCTCTTCATGGAACATTTATCAGGTCAAATATAGGACATCTTAAAGAAATGCATAGAAACGGCAGAATGGGTAAAGTGACCAAATAGCAGTTTAGAATTGCTAAACCCTGCCAACCTGATGTTATTGTATCCTATAGTAACAGAGACTCTGCCAACCTGATGTTGTTGTATCCTATAGTAACAGAGACTCTGCCAATCTGATGTTATTGTATCCTATAGTAACAGAGTCCCTGCCAACCTGAGGTTATTGTATCCTATAGTAACAGAGACTCTGCCAAACTGATGTTATTGTATCCTATAGTAACAGAGACTCTGCCAACCTGATGTTATTGTATCCTATAGTAACAGAGACCTTGCCAACCTGATGTTATTGTATCCTATAGTAACAGAGACCTTGCCAACCTGATGTTATTGTATCCTATAGTAACAGAGACTCTGCCAATCTGATGTTATTATATCCTATAGTAACAGAGACCTTGCCAACCTGATGTTATTGTATCCTATAGTAACAGAGACTCTGCCAACCTTAGCTAACCCTTACAAGCCACACCACCAGTGATTTTCCCCTCAGTTTAATGCATTTAGGCTGACATGAATGGGATTCAGTGTTTAGTTGACTTTCTATACGCTTGGCAGGAGGGGGCCAAACAACAGGCGGCTGTTTTCTGCTGAGCTCAGTTCTCTGCACCACCGATCACACACATGCATCCCAAAGGGCACCCTATGCCTTATATGCCTGGGTTAGAAGTAGTGCACTATACAGGGCACAGGAAGCCATTTGGGATGCTGCCCTTGTGATCTAATCATCATCATCCAGTAGTTTATTAGTCTGCCACTCACCTTGGTTAACTACACTTAGAGGGTGTTTTATTTTCTCTCATTCAAGAGAGCCATGTTTGGATTGTACACAACGTATACACACACACACCACACACACACACACACACACATACACACACACACACACACACACACACACACACACACAATATAGAGATACATTACTACATTTATAACATAAACAGACAGGAATCGATACATTGCTGTATAACTGTACATTTCTGTGATAAAGTGCAGGAAGTGTCACTAAGTTCCATGTGTTTGTTAATTGGGATGAACATTATGTTCTGCCAAACCAGCACCAAGTGTTTGTCCACAGAAAATACACAACGTAAAAAAACACTAAGGGACAAGAACAGTCCCACCAATTTAAACTAGATGCAGTGTGCATGTTAATAGTCCAGGAGATGTCTTTTATTAAGCAGTTTTCTGCTTACTTCTATCTGATCATGGTTCTGTACAATGGTGTAGGCAGTTGTGAGTTTCAGACTTGGGAACTGTGAACAGATTTATGTCTGGGTGTCTAAGCTTTGTGTTATTGGATTACACAAGAAATTATCTCAATCAATCACTCGTCAACCCTCAGAAGGAAACAGAGAAGCATTCGTGTTGTAAATGTTGGTGTTTTTCCTTCATAGGACGCTAGCCTGCCTCTGGTCTGCAGGATCCATACTTACCAGCTCAAAGGAACACCTCTCTCTGCTAGCTTAGCGGAGTTTGGGTGTACCCAGTTGGCCTTCAGCCCCACATGTAATCAGAGAACATGTATACAGGACCATTGGCAAGTTTCTGTCACAGGACAGGCCTTAGGGAGATAGTGAGTGCATCAACACATCCTTGTGTACACTGAGGCACAAGTCAACAAGCTGAGAAGCATCAGCAGGGGGATTCCCCAGTTATGTCCCTGGAGATATTCAGATCCTTACAACCGGAGAAACTAATCGGTCTGAGACTGCTCAGAAATGCTGGACCACTTCCTTCCCCCTTCATGAGTAACACTAATGTCTAATGTTAACCGTTGCAAATCCCCCACGTACTTCTGTTTGACACTTTGACACGGTGAGACAGAGACACTTTGACACGGTGAGACAGAGACACTTTGACACGGTGAGACAGAGATACAGCGATATGGAGATACTTGGACACGGTGACACATGACGTCTTGGAGACCGAGCCTTGTGACATAGAGACACAGTGACATGGAGACAGAGACATGTGACATGTGACTTAAAGACATGTGACACGTGACTTAGAGACAGAGACACGTGACTTAGAGACAGAGACACGTGACTTAGAGACAGAGACACGTGACTTAGAGACAGAGACACGTGACTTAAAGACAGAGACACGTGACTTAAAGACAGAGACACGTGACTTAAAGACATAGACACGTGACTTAGAGACATAGACACGTGACTTAGAGACATAGACACGTGACTTAGAGACATAGACACGTGACTTAGAGACACAGACACGTGACTTAGAGACACAGACACGTGACTTAGAGACACGTGACTTAGAGACACGTGACTTAGAGACACGTGACTTAGAGACACGTGACTTAGAGACACGTGACTTAGATACACGTGACTTAGAGACACGTGACTTAGAGACGGTGACACGTGACTTAGAGACGGTGACACGTGACTTAGAGACGGTGACACGTGACTTAGAGACGGTGACACGTGACTTAGAGACGGTGACACGTGACTTAGAGACGGTGACACGTGACTTAGAGACGGTGACACGTGACTTAGAGACTGTGACACGTGACTTAGAGACGGTGACACGTGACTTAGAGGCTAGAGTTTGTATTATTATCTGCTCTCTTCTGGTAACAAGTATCAGGAATTCAAAGAATGAGCACTTTGGTTTGGGTGTCATCCCCCAGCAGGGGGGCACCCAATCAGTTAAGCTGTTGCCTAAGAACAGTTAGACAAAATATTCATGTTCAGAAAGCTTGTTGTTTCAAAAGGCACAACACATTTTTAAGATGCTGAAGAGCAAAGAGGCGTTGTGGCGAAGGCTGAGTCAATATTATATTACCTGAAGGCGGGGCTTCCGTGTCTAGCTTGGACTTGAAGGACGTGATTGAATAATACGTTCAGATTGAGCTTGGTTTGAGACTGTTCTGCGTATGTGTTCATGTGACAGACTGAATGGAAACCCTAGAATCCATGTAACTGAAGGGATTATTGGTTTTATAGTGGAAACGTCCCGGTCATGACAGTTTGTTTAACAAGACAGATTCAGTTGTCCTAGGACGCTGCCTGTTCCTGGGACTCATGTACTGCTGCCGTATTTAAATCTGGTTGACAGCTCCTTCTACAAAGACTGTCTCTTCTAACTTTCCCCTCTATCTCCATCAATTAAGCAGTGATGTTAGAAAACCTCTTATTTTTGTATTTTTTTGGTTATTTGTAGCAAAATCACTGGCATCCCATTAGGAATTAGGATCTCATGAAAATAAACCAAAAATATTTAAGAAGCATACAATTATTCTTGGTTTGCAAAGAAACCGTTGGTGAAGTTTGTCATTACCATAACTTCTTACTCAGGAGGTTTCTGCATTCTACACATACAGAGATAATTCTGTCAGAGCTGATGACGTCAAAATGTTGTGCTGCCACTTCAAACAACCCCGCAATGTGTGCAAGCTGTGTGTTTTCTCTGTGCTACTGGACACCTTGTCTGAAGGGATGCAAGTTGAGATTGGACAAGAGCAGAGTCTGAGTCGCTTCTACAATTGATCCCTATGTTGAAAATGCAGAACAGCTTTTATAACAGAAATACTTCTCTCTATCATCGCAGTACATGCGTGTGTATGACATCACCATGACAACTGCCTGTCCAATTTTTGCACTAGGAATTGAGTTTCTTTTACCTGCTCAATACCTGCACCTTCCTTCATAACTTCAGTTGATGGTTAGTTCTTAGATGATGTTCTCAAGGAAATAAAATGACGTTACTTTTGGATATATTGGAGCCATGTTGACGTTGCTTTCATTCACTTTCATGGTAAAATAGTTATTATGCTCTTCTATGAAAACAGAACTAACAGTTACTTCCATGGTAGCCTACTTTAGTTATCTATAAATCATTATTTCACCGCTGATGCTTCGTACGCCTGAAGAGTTCAATTTCACTGCATCGTTACAAATTTAAATGAATTCTACATCTACAAGTCTTTCATGCTGGACTGTGTGGGGTTTGATAATGCTTAATGTATCTTAAATATGGCTGCATGTGTCAGCTCTACAGTGAGCTGGTCTCTTTGTTCATTCATCTTTCTGGGGTCTATCCAAAATACTTCCCTATTTCATATCAAGTCTCCTTCTGTCTGAAGTGCTCTCCACCGAAAGTAAACTAGAAAGGGTTATATTAGGTATTCACCCTTTCTGATTGGCTGAGCACTGTTGTGGAACCATTGACTGGTCGAAAGCTGGACTGGCCCCTACAGATGGTCTGCCACAAGGCTCTTAGCCTCAGATACCACACCTCCCTTCTCTCCATTCCTCCCCTTTTCTCTATTCTCCTCACCTCTCCTCCTCTCTTCTGCCACACCCACCCCTCCCCCTCCTCCGTGTATATAGACCTCTATGCCAGATTGGATGTCATGCTGGTATTTCATGAACAGGGGCGAAATCAGCCACTGAACAGATGTTCACTGACAGAGAAAAATTTAAAAATTTAAAACTGTTCATAAGCGAGTATATTCCCTTGATTAATAAGTCAGCATCAATGCCTTCAGGGTTAAAGGCTCTTAACTGTGATGGGTTTTACTGCTCAGCAGTGCTAGGTTTTTCATTACGTCGGCATCTCCTTGTTATAGGCTCTTAGCCGTGATGGGTCTTACTGCTCAGCAGTACTAGGTTTTTCATTACGTTGGCATCTCTCTCCTTGTTATAGGCTCTTAGATGTGATGGGTCTTACTGCTCAGCAGTACTAGGTTTTTCATTACGTCGGCATCTCTCTCCTTGTCATAGGCTCTTAGATGTGATGGGTCTCACTGCTCAGCAGTACTAGGTTTTTCATTACGTCTTCATCTCTCTCCTTGTTATAGCAAAAGTCTATTCATTTGTAAATGTTCAGTATTCACAAAAGGAAATAATTAAAATCACTAAATGTACTTGAAACTCAGCTAGCCAGTGTTCTGTGTGAAAGAACACTGACCAATCACTTAGCTTGGCACAAAATTAACATCCAGCGTTGTCCTGCAATGTTGTAAAATGTGATCATCAAAATGCCAATAATGATTTTCTATCACGACCAATCTGTTAGCCACTGTTAACAGTCGCATGCCAAACAGAACTCTATTCCCTTTATAGCACCCTAATTTTAACCCAAATTGTCACTGGGCTGTGTTTAGTGCAGTGTCTGGTGAATAGGGTACCTATGGAGTCACTCTCCAGGTGGATCAAAATAAACCAGGAATGTAGCAAGTGCAAAGGGACACAGACACTTCTCAGAATGGGTTTGATTGAGTGGATCAATACTGTACATTTTGAATAAATTAATATTTAGTCTAATGTGAAGGTTACTACAACATTAAGCCTTCATGTCACATAATCACAAGGCAGACTTGATCCTTTAGATACTGCATGGCCTTGTGAAAGTTGGGGATGGACTAAAGCTTTTATAATTGGGCAATCTGTGATTCAACCATCCATGGTTAGACGTTTATATCCATGATACCCGATGGTGAACCCCAAATGTACATTTGACTTGTTTATTTAAGAAAAAAGTGACATGAATTAAGATATCTTTGATGGCCAGCTATTGGATCCATAGATTTCTGAATTAGAGATTTGTTACATTTCCCCAGGCCCATCCCTCTGCTGTTTACTAAAACAGTGGAGGGATAACTGCCTATCCTTGTTTGAACTGCAGATTGCCCTCTTCAAGTTTTAAGATTTTATTGTCAATATTTGCATGTTTAATGAGTAATACTACATAGAGGTGTTATGAAAGTGAGAATAAATTAAAACTTTATACTGGGAACATAAAACAAACGTAGAGGTTAATTTATAATTCATTACTTTGATTGTGTTGTAGGAGGATTCAAAGCTATTAAACTGGGGAGATGATATTCAAAATGTGAATGGTGATGTAATTGAAAATAATTTGGACGCAGTGGGATGTGAAACAGGTTGTAATTTTCAATGTTATGGCTTTGGCTCCATATGGGGAGTGTTTGTGTTGTGTTTCTGATCCACAGGAGGAGGCTTCAGTCCTACTGGGTGAACTCCGTGACCTCTGTGTGACCTCTGTGTGGATTTGTAACAGCAATTTGTTTCAGATGCCAATGTTCCTACCAATAAATATAAATATATATTCTCTCATTTCACCAACATTTTGTGATTTATGTATTTTCAGAAACAATATAAACTGAGTAATTAATATACAATTTATTTCCGGAACATTGAGTCCAAAGCCTAACTACTAATGCCTGCCATTAGTCTGCTGTAAAACTGTGGGTCCAACTCATGCACAATTATACGTAACCCTTTGTATGAAAAACATAACATCTGGTCGTTTTGTTTTATCCTGGTGTGAGGATTCTTTTTCTTTCTCAATTAGGCTATGTGAATCTTCCAACTAGGTATTCTGTAAAACCAGGGAGTTCTCCGTTACTGCATTTGGATCCTCTGAACGTCTGGTCGTTTGGATACCTTGAACGTCTGGTCATTTGGATACCCTGAACGTCTGGTCATTTGGATACCCTGAACGTCTGGTCATTTGGATCCCCTGAACGTCTGGTCATTTGGATCCCCTGAACGTCTGGTCATTTGGATCCCCTGAACGTCTGGTCATTTGGATCCCCTGAACGTCTGGTCATTTGGATCACCTGAACGTCTGGTCATTTGGATACCTTGAACGTCTGGTCATTTGGATACCTTGAACGTCTGGTCATTTGGATACCTTGAACGTCTGGTCATTTGGATACCTTGAATGTCTGGTCATTTGTTGTATCTAGAAAATAACAGGCAAGTCAGAGCTTCATTAACACAGTAATTAGCAATGCCCTTACAGAATTGGGCTGTTCACTTCAAATGGAACCCTCTTCCTTATATAATGTACTTATAATACCTTGATCCCCATGATTCCTTGTCAATAGTCGTGTACTATAAAGACAATGAGGTCATTTGGGAATCAGCCTTACAGTTGTTTCAAGAATTTGTCCGACCCAAAAAACCTGAAATATCAGCAAGTTCAAAACATTGGAATCATTGACCTTTATGATTCAAGCACAAATTAGATTGTAAATAAATACTTATTGAACTACTTTTTGCTTCTGTACAGACTGACAGTTTTTATTTGTACTGTATCTGACCCAAGATGTGTTAACAATACACAAATACACACCCATACACACTCCAACACAGTACAAATAAAACAAACACTTTCTGCTTGTCTCCAAGATATCTAATGTAACATGGAAAACTTAGTTCTGCTACAAATTACTTTGTGCCAGGTAGCATTGGTAGCTTGTGACTTTAAAGTGGTTCTGATTTGTACCTCAGTGTGACACAACAAATCATTTATATTTACATCTGTATTGCAGAGCCTGATAGCCAAAGACTGTGAAGAGTTATACCCCTGCAATATTTATCATAAAAGAAATATTAAAGAGATGCCACTTATATTTTTAATACCCATCGCTTTTCACTATTGATTCAAATGCAAAATTTGAGAAGGCTTTGAAATAAGCTGTTTTTTCCGGATGTCTGGCTCTGTAAAAAATCATAGGAGATTTGTTGTCCTAAGCGGCAGTCCTTCCCTTTCCAGCACTACATTTTAGTCCCTGGTCTAAAGTTCAGCGTGTATGGTACCGTTTCTGGCACTTGCCGAATGTGTGTGAAACATCTTCAGGTGCGAAGGATTTGATGTCTGTGCCTTAGCAGTCCTGTCAGGCATGTACCCACAGGTTAAACCTCTCACTGTCCCTGTACTACTGTCCCGTCAGCCGTGTACCCACAGGTTAAACCTCTCACTGTCCCTGTACTACTGTCCCGTCAGCCGTGTACCCACAGGTTAAACCTCTCACTGTCCCTGTACTACTGTCTGCCACACTATTTGTATTTTACTACATCAATCTCAGCACGTTTCCGTAACACATAGCTAAAGTTTCACCCGCATGACTCGCAAGGTGAGCAGTTTAGAGCGCGAGCAGTGGACGATTACAAAAGCGAATTTTTTTTCAGTTTTTTCAACATTCTGTTGCCCACATTATTTCATCAAAAATGTGGTCTTGTGGAATTTTCCCTGAACTTCAGTATTTTGATCTAGGTACGAGTCCCCTCGAATGTTTCAATTTTAGTCTCCGAAATATTTATCCACCCGATACTTTCAGCCGTCACACAAGAGTGTATATCCACCCTGTAATACCATGAATCTCATATACGTAAAGAGTATATAATGTGACCCTTTTAAATGATTGTCTTCTAAAGGAACAAACCAGCCATGGATTTTTTAGAGTCATTGTTTTCATTATACAGTAGCTACTGTATATCTATTAGCTAGCCTTCAACAGTAATCTTTGTACAAGTGTACACGTTAGTTCTGTTAATTAATCTTCTGTTGTCCATGTTATTTCAGCTAAAATGTAATGGCTAAAGTAAAAGTTACATTCCCGCTGTTTAAAGTGTAAAGGTTTAAGACACAGTCTGCCACAAAATACTTCAGACTGAAACCAGCCAGGGACAACAATGTCCGCTGCTTCTAATCGCCGGCCAGCTGAACTAGGCTTGCCTCGTTCCTTTTCTGGTTAAGTCTTGTCAGTGGAGACAATTTTCCATGGGTATGCTATTCATCATGTTGCCCTTTACAATATAACCAATTAAGCAAAATATAGTGTCTTTTTAAAGAATAAATAAATATGTCCTACAAAATCAGGGAGTGGATGAACCAACATTTGCAGAAAATGTCGAAAAAACTATTTGTATACTTTATTTGAAGACGAAATTCATTCACCTATCCTTCTGAACGAATCTGGATCACTTTTGGCAGATCATTCAAGTCAGCGTAGCCAGAACTTGACCACACGGTGTCAGCAGCTGAGGAAAGCAGGCAGGGGAACCTTCTAGCTCCAGCACAACCACAGTCACTCAGTTCATAAATACTATTCATTTTGTAAACTTCTGATAATCTACTTATGCCAGGGATGGGCAACCTGAATGGGGGGGGGGGGGCACAGATGTTATGTGCTGGTCATCAGGGGGCCGCAGATAACTTGGAATAACATTATGGGGCCGCAGATTAACTTATTTACCAAATACATTAAAAGTCAACTAGGTCTGATGCTAGTTCAAGTATATCTGGGCAATTTAAAATATTGAACAACGTGCCAAGATTCAGCATGTTCGTTGCCCTGTAATTAAACGTGTGAACCCTTTGAACACTATATGTTTTGTGGATGTTTTCACTACTTTGATATTTCTGTAATAGGTTTCATCAAATGTCTTATGGCTCAAACATCAGCACACTCCCAGCTACACTTAGAAAGACACACAACAGCTTTCATAGACCCTGAAATTACTGTTATATATGTAAACAGGCAACAAAAATGTAAGGTCGATTTCATGTTTTGTTTCCAGCCTAGGTTTTGTTGGTTCCAATACTATCTTTACAACAAATGTAAGGTCAAATGTGTTTTTATCATGTGCAGAAGTATATTTTTTAAACTATTTTCTAAATTTGTCAGAGGGCCCCAAAAAGAGGTGTTGGGGGCCTCAAGACTGTTGGCCATGTCTGACTTGCGCTGTTCTAAATCTATAATATCAAGTGTTGGTTTACCCTTTGACAGAATTTGGTTATTTTCTTGAAAGGTTAAAGTGGAAAATAGTTCCGGATTGAATTTCGCACTTCCATGGCTAGCTAGGACAGTTAGCTTTGCTAGATGTTTTTGCGGAACTGGAGAGCCAGTAGGTAAAATATTTTGATTGATAGAAAGTGACATAACTAGGCCCCAAATGCACAGAGGTTTTGTGCTTCTCCATAACCATTTGTTAGAATATGTGAACATATTATGTATGCGGCAACCATCAAAATAGTTTGTATTCATTGGAACTAGGGGGAAAAGCTGTGCTTTTGCCTCGTTTTGCCACCAAATCTTTGAGGAGCATATCCTGTTAGAGGGAGTGGTGGAAAGTGGTTTAGCAATACACTACCTCCACACATATTTCTTGTAATTAAATTCACAAAATGTAAATAAAAATTTCTGGAGTAATTAAAAAGAAATTTCTGTTCTCAAATCAATAATCACTCCTGAATTTTTTTTTTAAACACAATGTTGTACATTTCCATTTCTTACAAAATCCGAGAATGGTCACAGCCTACCCTGACTGCACGTCACTGCTATGAACACTGGCTAACTACTACCTGGGTCAATGTTTTTCTGCGTCCTGATGGTGATTCTGGATCACACACACTTCTGAGGTGATAGCTAGCCTCCTGGTGCAGCAGGACACACGGCGCAGGCTCTCAAATTGCAGAATAAACACGTTCACGCTGACTAGTACTCCGGTGCAAACACTGTGTAGACAACCAGTTCTGACCATCCAGTAGAAACACCCTCTTCTTCTCACACTTGATTTTACCTAGCGATATCTTTTCACTTTTTACTGATTGGCTCAGAGCTGGCGTCTAGCGACCAGTGATTCAACGAGACGAAACACAGCACGAGGTGAGTTAGCTATCAGAGTTTAGACAAGCGCCAAATGGTCGCTGTTTACCAATTGGAGAGCACCATCAGGCTAGCACAATATATCCCTATTGTCTATGTATCATCACTTTAAAGGTATGATATACTTGATCATTTTACAATTGAATTTCTGGAACAATAAAATGTCCTTCTGATTCTAGGAGGTATTGAACTGTTTTATTAGCTTGTTGTGTGCTTTGTAGGACTTCTCCAAAGTAGGTGGGAATAAGACACGTTTGGTATTGCTGCCCTGTCACTGTTGTGAGAACAGCCTGATGCATTTCTGCCCTATATCATGTTGCCTAGCCTATATCCCCCTGACAGTGTAAAACATTACCCAACAATGGCTTGATTTAATTTTAGCTCCCCAAGGTTGTTGCCCGTGCCCCCACTCCCCCTCCCCCCATGTCAGGCAGACAAACAGAAACGCTACTCCATGTGAATAAGACTGGAGGTCCCTGGGGCCCTGCTGGGGTGTGCCTTATGCTCATCTGTCTGTGAGAGTGTGTGAGTGTTTTCTCATCACATACACAGACCTTTAGATATATATATATATTTATATATATCCCTTACGGTATGTCCCTTCTGAATGTAAATGCAATTTCTGGGCTCAAATTAAGTATTGAAAGTGTGTGTCAGTGGGAGTGTGTGGGTGTACGTGTGTGTACGTGTGTGTACGTGTGTGTACGTGTGTGTCTGTCTGTGTGTGTGTGTGTGTGTGTGTGTGTGTGTCTGTGTGTCCATGCTTGTGGGTGTGTGTGTGCGTGTGAGAGTGTACGTGTGTGTCTGTATGTCCATGCTTATGTGTGTGGGTGTGTGTGTGTCTGCAGATGTGTGTGTGTGTGTGTGTGTGTGTGTACATATCTAACGTCTTTGTGTCTTCCTCTTCAGAGATTATCTATAGCTGGGTCTTCAATGAGTTCCCGTCATTCGTTGCAGAGGACAGCCGGCGGTTTATCTCCCAGGTAACGGGCAACCTGTACGTCTCCAAGGTGCAGCCTAGCGATGTGGGCAGCTACATCTGTCTGGTGAAGAACACTGTGACCAACGCCAAGGTCCTCAGCCCGCCCACACCCCTTACACTCAGAACAGATGGTGAGACCCCCCACACACACACACACACACACACACACCCCAGCTCCACACGAACACACACACACACACACACACACACAC
>JACXGJ010016586.1:0-12106 GCA_016801105.1 Esox niger
TGTGTGTGTGTGTGTGTGTGTGTGTGTGTGTGTGTGTGTCTGTGCGTGCGTCTGTGTGTGTGTGGGCGTGCGGAGACACGTTGTTCCGGGCTCACCTGGACATGTCAGCTGTGAGGCGTGTGTGTTCTCGTGATCAACGCACCCTTGAACAACACAGGGCAACCTTGCAGTCCCCCATACATATGTATGAACAACTCTCTGTGTGTCCCCCCTCCCTCTCCAGCTAACTCACTGGTGCGGAAACGAAGGCCCCTGATGATGAGGCCCTCTGGGAGCCAAAGCACTTACCACGCCCTCAGGGGGCAGAACCTGGAACTGGAGTGCATCGTCCAGGGCTTGTACGTCTAACTGGGTGATTGTGTGCGTGCGTGCGTCAATCAGCGTGACCCTATCTGACCTGTCAGCACCCACCCTTTCTTTACCTCCTGTCTTTCTTTCCCTCCCTCTCTCCGTTTTATCTCACCCCTCCCTCTCCCCCTCCCTCACCAACCAGGCCCACCCCTACCGTCCAGTGGGTGAAGAATGACGGCCAGCTGTCTCAGTTGCGTACCTCCAGAGTTCTGTCTGACCGCCTGCTGCGCTTTAGTAGCGTGTCAGAGAGCGACGCGGGGACGTACCAGTGTACAGCCAACAACACACAGGGCAAAGCCACACACACATACATTGTCAGTGTGGAAGGTGAGTAACATGTGTGCACACACAAACAATCACACACCATTTCCCTTGGTGTTGTGTTTGTTTTGTGTAATGCCATGATGTTGTGTTCTAGCCGCTCCCTTCTGGGTCAAGGA
Source organism: Esox niger (assembly GCA_016801105.1). Lineage (NCBI taxonomy): Eukaryota > Metazoa > Chordata > Actinopteri > Esociformes > Esocidae > Esox > Esox niger. The sequence continues at coordinate 792 of JACXGJ010016586.1, forward strand.
GCCGGTGAGCCAGCTGTATGCCCCTGGGGAGACCGTTAGGCTGGACTGTAAGGCGGATGGCATCCCCTCTCCTGTCGTTTCCTGGAGCATCAATGGGGTCCCCGTCACAGGTCTGAAACAGACGTTTGGATAACTAGGTCTTTTGGGTTGCGTTTCTGTCGTGAACAACAACGCGAGGTCCGCGTGCGTGCGCCTCTTCTGACCTGCTGTGGGTCTTGCTGTCATTTGCGCGTGTTCCTTTAGGAATAGACCCGGATCACAGGCGGGTCGTTCGCGACGGGGTGCTCATCCTGAAAGATGTGACGTTCGATGACACTGCGGTCTACCAGTGTCAGGCCCACAACAAACACGGAACCATCCTGGTCAACACATACATCTACGTCATTGGTGAGGCGTGTTTTCTTGGGTGTGTGTGTGTGTGTGTGTGTGTGTGGGTTCAACCGTTTGTCGGCATTAAATTCATGACGTTGATGATCCTTGTACCCCTCGGCCCTGCCCAGAGCTTCCTCCTCAGATCCTGACTGCTGATGGACAGATTTACACCTTCATTGAGGGACAGGACGCTGTACTCCCCTGTCAGACCTTTGGCTCTCCCAGACCCAAAGTCACATGGTGAGGAAGGAGCACTGGCAGTCGCATATGCGGTTGCTATCTCTATCGCTCTCACACATACACACACACACACACACACATCTATTGTTTGTGTTTGCAGTTGCGAAAGATCTCCCTCAAGCTATTGCACCAGTGTGAATCACGCATGTGTTTAGCTTGGCGAATTAAGCTAGTTTAACAAAGTAACAAAAAATCTGACTGAATATCTTTCTGATCAAACAAAGGGCGTCGTATTCAACTTTAAATAACCAAGCAGAACAGCATAGTAGAACATCTAAGACAGAAACGATACGGCATTCAGTTCTATAACATTCTACATTTTTATACTACGCTCATTCAGTTGGAATCTTTGTGGATATATGCATTTAGATCTTCCTTGAATTACCTTCACTGTTGTTGTTTTGAAGAAGCCCACAGTGAACACATTGTAGACCAGATGGTGCATGCTCTACCTGCGTTACTGAGCCTAGTGGTATCCTCGGTTGAGTCTTGGCCACATGACAGAAAAATACCTCATTGTATCATTATACTCTGGTATTAAACAATTTTGTCGCGGAGAACGATGTGATCTTTTGCCGATGTGATCTTTTGAACATTCGTCTTCAAAAAGAACAGCTGCATATGTTGCCCGTGTAGAAAAGAGACGCATCTGCAGAACGTGATCTGCAGCAGCTTCAGGAAACACGAATCTGTGTGATTAACCTCAGGTTTTAGCTTAAAGGTTCATCTGAAATCTGATTTTAAAATGTTCCATTGTAGAAATAGGAGAGGTCTATGACTGACTTTGCTTTAATCACGGTCTCTGTGTTTGTTATCCAGGGAGGCGGAGAGTGGTGTTGTTTTATTGGATGAGCCCCGGGTTAATCTGCTGACCAATGGAACCCTGCATGTAACAAACGTCTCCAGCGGCGACGGAGGCCTATACACCTGCTCCGTTGTTAACAGCAACCTGTCAATCAATGCACAGCTGGAGGTGCTGAGTAAGTAGGCTTTGAGTCAGACACACAGGGATGCATGAACAATATGTACATCTTAAACACACACACACTCTTTACACCGTGCCGGCGTAAATCTGACCCAGTGTCTCTCTCTCTCAGACAGGACTGTGATCCTGTCCCCTCCCGGCTCCCTGCGTGTCCAGCCTGGGAATAGGGCAACCTTTTCCTGCCTTGCTCAGGTGGACCCTAAACTGGCACCCCCACAAATCCAATGGAGGAAGAGGGGACAGAAACTGTTCCAGTCATCCTCTGAGGACAAGTGAGGACGTGTCTGGGTCGTGATTGCTCTCTGTGTGTGTGTGCGTGTGCGTGTGCGCGTGCATGTTTAGTGATTAATGATGACTAATAACATTATTTCCAGGTTCACTGCAGAAGGTCCGTACCTGATTGTGGCGAATGTGCAGGCAGAGGATGAAGGAATTTACACCTGTCAGGTCATCACCAGTCTGGACATGGCTGAGGCCAGCGGGTCCATCACACTAGTTGGTATGGAAACGTCCATATAATTCCACTCGATGTGCTGTATTTTAATGTGCCATTTCGTGTTTCAAAGATATTGCACATGATGCTGCTCCTGTACTGTGTCACTATACTGGTCCTAATGTGAACTTCAGATGCCATATAGTTGCTACGGACAAATCTACATGTCAACCACATAAGCATATCCTCGGGAACTCATGAATTTAGCTCACAGTGCCTCCTGTCCTCCATGTAGAGCTGCTGGATCTTAAATTAAGATTCCTGCTGCTGCCAACGTTTCCCTGCTCACCAGGAAATGCATTCTTGCCGTTTGTTCAAGGTTTAAAAAGACTTCCACTGAAATGTCAGGCTGCTCTCCATGTCTAGACCTCTTGCTTCCAAACAGCCCTGAGGCCTGTAGACAATGTGTCCACATGAAGGTCAGCCACGTGCGGAGTATATCAACATGACTATAACAGTCCTAATAAGCTGTGCTAATACCTACACATCTCTGATTGTCTACCATTATTCAAGAGTATTTACATTTCAAGTGTTTTGTGAATACAGTCATGAATACATCCATTCGTAGGGGACTTGAAGTTACTAAACGGAGAAGTAAAAAATGGGTTCTGCCATGTAATAGCTCGTGGTGGAATACACGATGGATTTCGATACATTTTGGGCCACAATTGTGGACCATGTTGTCAGGAATGGCCTTTCCATAAATGAGGCTGGGCAATGTGTCCAGCCCTATTCAGGCAGATCTACTAAGACATCAATAGCAAATATGCTTTTTTTAACAGTTCATGCTGTGATGTCAGCTGTTTACACGTATTCTCGATTGTTCCAGTTTTTTCTGTTCTATAATCAGTAGTTTGCTGCAGTGTTTCAAAACTTTGTCCGAGACTCCAAACCGATCATACTTGTAAATCATAAAATCTTGCAATCAAAAACTAGGATTTGGTGAAATACATTTTAAAGTTCAAAAGGTATATTTGTCATTTGCAATAACAAGTTATGGCAATGAAATGCTTGGTTTTCCTATTCCCGACAGTGCAGTTCAAAGTTAAAAAAGTAACAGTAATTACTATATAAAATAAGAAGATAAGACGAACTATCAATAATAGCACTATTCAAAAACACGCATCAATAATAATAACTATACAACTGTACCACCGTAGTGCAATGTAAAAGTGACAGGTGTGCATGAAATGATTGGCAGATGAGCATGATATAAAGTGACAGGTGTATGGGACAATGTACATTTATTAAGTCATCAAAACAATAGTGCAATTCTTGCAGTTAAGTCGTTGTATTGAAAATGTAGCTCAAATGCATTGATATATTTCATAGTATGAAGTAAGTAAATTCGATCGTATGAAAAAAAAGATTCAAGGTTGCATCACGTCACTGTTGCCATGGTCACAGACACAGACATTGCTGAATGTTAAACGTGTTCAAGTGACTGACGTTAGACAGCGGCTAATCACCATTTGCTCTTAGCCTAATGGTTTGGAAACATCACATCAAAAACTCCTGTTAAGAATAAACTTTTACCGAATTTTAATGTCGTTTTTTTGCCACCCAAATAACATAATTTTTTTGCATTAAGAATAACTATATATTAAATGAACATCGATAGTTGTTACGGTTACAATTTCTAAGCTGGGAAGAAATTGGAATTGTCAGAAGCGAACGTGAAAAAAACGTGTTTGAACGAAGACATTTCGAGATCGGACGCGAAAATCCATTTAATGACTAGCATGCACTTTTACCACGTTTTAATCTATTTTTTTCATACGATTGAATTTAGTTTTTACATACTATGAAATATTTCATTTACGTTAATATATTTGAGCTCAATTTTGCTCCATAAACTTAGAGTTTGGAAAAAAAGGCTTTTTTGATGATCTGTTGTGTTCTGTAAGAGTGTAAAATGGTTACATTAAATACTGACGAAATGAAATTAAATGTAAATCAAAAATTTTAATGTTATCAAATTCTAAATAGAAATATATACATTTTGCACAACACATTGTACACAGCAAAGAATTGAAAAAGAAAGCTACTAACAATGTATGGACTCAGTGACCATAGTCTGGTTATAGAGATAGGATGGCATTAAAACCATGGGTGGTCAGAGAAGAGTTTGTGTGCACTTCCTACTTCACTGCTCTAAGTATGAGTCAATTAGATGTATCTATTCCTTAAAATTTAAATAAGTTATTGCAAGTTTTTATGGAACTATCTGCTGAGGAGAAAATATAGAAACAATTGACCTGTCAGCTGCCTGTGTCCTGACCTGTCATTACAGAAGAGAAACAACAGCACCCAGAATGTAGATGTTTGATAATTGTTATTTATTTATGTTTATTCTCTGTACAACTGTCAATATTATTTGTTATGCTGTATTAGTTATCTTTATTTTACTTTTATTTAGTTTATATTTATTTATGTACATTATCACTATTGCTAACAAAACATGTTTGCTTTGGCAACAGTGGCAACCATCCATTCATTCCAATAAAGCACCTATTGAATTGAGTGGTTAAATATTAGCACATACTAGTGTGAATAGTACCAAAACATCTGAACAAAACTGTAAGATACTTTTAAACTGGGTTGAAGTTAAACTCCCTTTTAAAGGGAGTTTGCAAAACAGTTTTCTTTTAATCAACTCTCCCTCTTTGTACGATATCTGGTCTTTGTCTGGGCCAGTCCATTGTCATGCTGGAAGATTAATCTTCTCCCAAGGCCCTCGTCTCTTACAGACTTAAGCATATTTTCTCCTAGGATTTTCTCTGTTCTTGGCTGCATCCATTTTACCTTCTATTTACACAAGCTTTCTATGCCCTGATGCAGAGAAGCATTCCCACAGCATGATGCTTCCGGCATGACTCTTACTTCATGGTAGGGATCGGGTTCTCCGGATGATGTGTGGTGTTAGGCTGCTGAACAAAGCATTTAGCGCAGAGGCCAAAATAGTTTATTTTGATCTCATCAATAAAATAATCCATTCCACTCCGAGCATATTCAGGTGATGTCTCCCTGTTCAGTGGTACACACTTGGTATTTATTGTTCGCTCGTTTTTTTTAAATTGTATATTCAGCATTTTTAAAGGACATAATAGAAAAGAAGAAGTAATGCAAAGCATTTTATAGCTGGACATATGAATTTGTTCAGTTCAAGGTGGAAACAAAAATGAGAAGTGGATCAGCTTCAGTCCACAAAGGGAAAAGCAAGATGACGAGATGCATTTGCAAATGAAATGTGTAATTCTGGCCAACAGTGTTTTTTTGTGTGTATGTTATGACGTTTGTGGTTAATGATAACTATCTCCTTCTTCTCCCAGACCGCCCAGACCCACCCACCAAGATCCAGATTTTGAACCCAAGGGACCGCAGTGTCACCCTTATCTGGACCACAGGAGACAACCATAACAGTCCTATCATAGGTACGCTGTGCAAAACACACCGACACTACATGACTGCACTTTGACCAAAACCTGACCACACCATGATCATAACATACAATGTCCACAACATGACAAGAACATGACCTGGGTTGAAATTAAATTGGAAATCTTTCAGATCATCTATCTGCCAAGCTACATGTGAAAATCTCAGGCAGGCTGAACAAAAGGCTTTCTTCATTTTTATTTCAATTAATGAAGTACCATGTGCACCTAGCTTAGATTGATCCTAGATCACTGTGATGCCCATAGCTATTTTAGCATGTACCTCTCCTAAGGTCTCCTTAGATTAGTTTCACTGTTGAGCACCACAGATGTCCAGAGACGGGGAAAGAATGAATACTGATGCCTGTCTGGCTTTGATGTCGGGATCCCTTTGGGGTTTCAAACTTAATTACAAATGTATACTTTATCATAGAGTTATATAACGGTGTAATTGCATCTTTTCTGAGAACTTGCTTTATCTCATTACTAGGACAGAGTGATTTTTTCATTGTCAGACCGTATATTCACTCTTCATTTCTGCTTGGGGGTAAAGTCATTGGACTATTAGGCCACTGCATCATCACCGATCACCTCTCTCTTCCTCTCCCTCTACCCGTCTTTCCCTCACTATCCATCTCTTTATCCCGCTCTTTCCCCTTCACTCACTTTCTTTATATTCTTTTTTTAATTCCCTTTCTCCAGAATCTGTGGTAGAGTTTGATGATCATAGCTTTAAGGAGCGGGGTTGGGAGGAGTTGAAACGTGTTACTGGGACCACTGAAAGTGTAACCCTTGACCTGCAGCCCTACCTGTCATACCGCTTCCGGGTCATCTCCGTCAACGATATTGGGAAGAGTGTCCCAAGCATGCAATCTGACCTTTACAGCACCCCACCTGAAGGTTAGATACACAAGTGTGCGTGTTTGTTCCTTTATATCTGTGTGGCATATTCAATTTGAAGTGCCTAAAACTCACCTATTTGTCCCCAAAATATTTGCACCTACTGACATCCCGGAATATATACACCGACTAATAACTAGAATATATACAACCTACTACCACCCAGAATATATACACCTACTGATACCCAAAATATATATAACCTACTACTACCCAGAATATATACACATACTACCACCCAGAATATATACACCTACTGATACCAATAATATATACCCCTACTGGTACCCAGAATATACACACCTACGGGTATCTTCCTTGAATGTCAACCTGCAGTGCTTCCTACAGTAGAATGTGCTGAACAAGCGTTCCCCAGCTGATTTGGTATCCTCGCTCCCTCCCCAGCTCCAGACAATAATCCAGAGGATGTGAGGAGTGATTCTACAGAACCAGATACCCTGGTCATCACTTGGGAGGTAAGGTACCTCTGTGTTGTTTCTAAATGAAAAACGTGTTGTTTTGTCAAGGTTTACCTAAATGTCACCTTCCACCAAAAGTAATCTGGCTGATATAGAAACGTGTGCTGGACAGATATTACTTCACATCCAATGTGTAGGTTGTTGTTTTCTTAAAAGTGTCTTATTCTTTAACTCCCAGTCTGATTGCCTCCTGTCCCTGTCAATTACAGGAGATGGACAGGCGTGAGTTCAATGGTCCAGAATTCCACTACAGGGTGTTCTGGAGGAGGGTGGTAGGTGATGGACCCACCTGGCATTCTAATGTCACCATGGAGCCACCGTATATCGTCACTGATGTGGGCAACTTCTCCGCCTTCGAAATCAAAGTTCAGGCTGTCAATCAGAAAGGGGAGGGACCTGAGCCGGATCCTGTCATTGGCTACTCCGGAGAGGATTGTGAGATGACGTTTTCAAATGATCTTTTTCATGAATGACCCTCTCATAGCCTCTCTTAAAACCACTTTCTATCTCTCTCATTCTCTCTCTCCATCTCGGCTCTGTCTTTCTATCCCTTCCTCTGCCTCCATCTTGTTCCCTCTGTCCTGTTCATCTCCATCTAATGACGACCCATTAGTCTATAATGTGCACTGGCAAACCCAACAATAATCAGCACTCAGGTAATTATGATGCTGAGCAAGTTAATGACTGAATCGCTCTCTCTCTCTTTCTCCCATCCCTTTCTCTCTCCCTCCCTTCTCATCCCTCCCTCCCTCCCTCCCTAAGTTCCCCTGGAAGCTCCTATGGATGTGGGCGTGATGCTGCTCAACAGCACAGCCATCCGGGTGAACTGGGCGCCGGTGGACAAGGAGACTGTGAGAGGACACCTGCTGGGATACAAGGTACGGTCCATGTCTGTCCCCTCTGGTATAACAACGGTTTAACATCCTTCACCAAACAATGTCAACGAATGTCCAGGGTGAATAGTCCTATGACATGTTATTGAGACTTATAACCCACTGCAACATGACGTCTTTATAAGTCTTTTAACCCATTTTCACGTATCCTTATAACCCATTGTAACATAAAGTCTTATATCCCGTTATAAAATAGTCTTGTAAATCATTACAGCAACAGCAGAAGACTGAACTCATTATAACGTCAGTATAAGCAATATAACGTCAGTGCCATTTTAACACTAAATCTTTTGCCATATTTTATCTTAGTATTAGAACACATTTTTACCCAAGGTAACCCATTATAACGTATTTCCTCCCCCAGATCCACCTGAGGAGGTTTGGCTCCAGGAGCCATCATCGAGGACGCAGGGCCAGGGAGCCAGAGAGCAGCTTGGTGGTGGAGACAGGACCCAACGAGGAGAAGAAAGACCTGGGCGGTCTCACACCATACTCTCACTATGCCCTCACCGTCACTGTGTTCAACAACAAAGGAGATGGGCCCCACTCTGAGACGCTGTCCTTCAAAACAGAAGAAGGAGGTGAGGGAAAGGGGGTAGGGTAGAGGGAGAGGAGGGAGAGGAGGGAGAGGAGGGAGAGGAGGGGGGTGGTACATTCAGAGAAAAGGCTAATGGAGCAGAAGGAGGAATATGGATGGGATGCGAGAAAACTCTGACGGATGAACTGGGGGGGAAGTAAACTGTGGTGTTTTAATCTGGCAGAAAGTGGAAAGAGTGCTGTGAGACACGTCAGCTATAGAAACAAATGAACTGTCTGACAAATGAACTGCCTGACTAGTCTTTGATGAGTGTGTAATGGAGACAGACAGACACAGTGTAGACTGGAGTGGAATCATAACCTAGTTAATAAACCTCCGTCAATACAAGCCTGTTTGTGTTGTCCCCTTCAGCTCCTGGCCCTCCTATGTCCCTACACCTGGACAGCCCTTCAGAGACGGAGATGACCCTGCGTTGGACACCTCCTGCCCAGCCTAATGGAGTCCTCAAAGGATACAAGCTGCAGTATCAACAAAGTGGGTCCTGTACCTCCCCCCTTATATGTTTAACCTCAATACTAACCCCTAGCTTAACACTAACCCCTACCTTCACACTAACACTAACCCCTACAATAACCCTAAACCCTACCTTAACACTAACCATAACCCCTACCTTACCATTAACCCTAACCCCTACCTTAATACTAACCCCTACCTTAACACTAACACTAACCCCTACCTTAACACTAACCCCTACCTTAACACTAACACTAACCCCTATCTTAACACTAACACTAACCCCTACCTTAACACTAACCCCTACCTTAACACTAACACTAACCCCTACCTTAACACTAACCCCTACCTTAACACCAACACTAACCCCTACCATAACACCAACACTAACCCCTACCTTAAAACTAACCACTCAGGCATATTTAGCTGATGCCTCCTAATGACTTGGTTGTCTACAGAGGGGTAAAATTAACAAAGCTCAAGCACCTCACCATTGTCCACCAGGTGAGGGAACTTCCTATTTAAGACCTAAATAAACTCCCTTCACCTGGTCATTAAGTCTTAATTGGGAGCATCCTATCATTTAAAACTCTGGTCATTGGTTAATCCCTGCTAATGACATGCCGGCGTGTTCACTCCAGGCAACACCAATGTGGTTGTCAAGAGGGAGCAGCCAATGAATTTCACTGAAATTTGCTACTTTTAACAAGAGGTCTCATATATGGATATGTGCCATTATAATGTCTGTTCCAGCAGGGTCAGAGACATCGAGGCGAAAGACAACCCTGTTACTTGAGATATCATATTATTGATGTAATGTCATAAGCCATCTTCATATTGACATTTCCCAGTGACACTGAAACACTGTTGATGTGTTTCCAGTCACTTCACGTGATGCCTAGTGGCTCAGCCACCAATCACCTTTCGGCAATGCTGTTCAAACCGTCCCATGTAAATATCTCTAAGGTTCCCTGAAGGGAAGCGACAACGGTTGGGATTTGGCTTTCTGCCAAAACTGTCACCTTTACCGAACATGTTGACGACTGTGTCTCTATATAAGGTCCCCTGCTAAAAACTACTAGTAGCCTGAAGTAACCTCCACAAATCCTGTGAGAAACGAGCGTTTTTGACCCTTCGTGCCCCTCCTGTTCCTCCAGTCGTGGAGAATGACGACAGCCCAGTGCAGGAGGAGACCATTGACAATCATACGGTTACCCACGTGACCCTGAAGAAGCTGGACCCCCACAGCCGCTACCGATTTACCCTGTGTGGACGCACATCGGCCGGGGACGGAGAGCCCATCACCCGGGAGGGAGTCACGACGCTGGATGGAGGTAATGTTAACACTGACACTCTGAGAGGGTCGACAGTAGCCGGCTGAATGATCGAGGGGCACGTACCCCCCCAGAACGGCGCCCCCTGTTGCGAAGGGGCGGTGCTGCAGGTTCAGATGTATACTGGGATTTGTTTTATTGTCATCGTAATGTGGTAACATGTTTTTATCTTCACGCATAAAAACATGTATTATAAGATTTTACTGTGGATTTTTGTGGATTTATAAGGTAGTTGCATTTTGGATTTGAAGTAGTTTGATTTGATTGTATTTCTGGTGAACTTTTGCAAAGACTGATTTAATTTCATAGATTTAACCAGGATATCAGAGGTCCTCCTATTATGACATTGTGTGCAAAGGGGTTGCACGAATAGGAAACAGCAAAGATGGCTGTCGCTGTGAAGGGAGGGTGGAAGAGATTGTAACTTTCCGTTGTCCACCCGGTCCAGCTCCTCCCTCCAACATCAACATGTCGGTAGGAGAGAAGTATGTGAACCTGAGCTGGGTTCCTGGACAGAGACACCGGAGTGTGGGCTTCCAAGTCCAGTATCTCAAGAAGCAAGGTACATATGAGCTGTGTGTGTTGTATGTGGCATGTGTGTGTTGTATGTGACGTGTGTGTGTAGTTTGTGGCGTGTTTGCCTGTCATGGCCAAGAAAATGGAGTGTTGACACCTCAAGATGAACACCAATATGTACAACAGCATTGTTCACACTGCCCCACGCGGGAGTCGAACCCACAACCATTGCCATTGCAAGCACCGTGCTCCACTAAATGAACTGAAAGTTGAAATTTTGAAATGCAGTCTTTGGAATTAGACAGATTATTCAAATAAAAATCAACAAATACAACTTCACCCACCAGTCGGTGAACAAGGGAGATGTTTCCATGTGTTAACCTGGTAATTAGACGATGTAAGTGTGCTTTATTGGTCTTCAGGCAGTGGGAAGTGGCAGCAGACCGAGAAGGTGAACTCATCTGCATCCTTCTACCAGCTGAAGGGCCTGGCCCCGGGGTCCCAGTACCGCCTTCGAATCCTGTTCAGCAACAACACCTACTGGGACACTGAGATCAGCACTAATGGAGCAGGTACCTCAGATACGCCATAACACACACACACACACACACACAC
>JACXGJ010016587.1:0-12129 GCA_016801105.1 Esox niger
ATGAGGGAGCGTGGGTGGGACGATATGAGAAGGGGGGGTGTGCAGAGTACAGAGGGAGATGAGGGTGGGAGAGATTTCTTTAAGGACTGAAGACTGTGGAGGACGCCTTCACCCCTCTTGGGAAACGTACTGTAAGTTTATCTGTCAGCTGGCACATTCACTGACCAGAGACAGAAAAGAGAGAGTGGGAGGGGTGGGAAAGAGTGAGGGAAAAGTGCGGGACAGAGGAGGGAGGAGAGACAGTCAAAGGATGGGGGGGGTTGGAGAGAGGTAAGGGGTTTGGTGTGGGAGGGGGGCAAAACCTGAGATAATTTAAAACACTTCTTGAGAAGAAAACCTTCAGTTGGGCTCCATAGGTATGTGTGTTGTGTGTGTGTGTGTGTAATGTACATGTTATGTGTGGCTGCTGTGCGTAGAACCTGTACACAGCTAGACATCACTGTCTGCGTGGATGTATTTGTGAAAGTTTGTTTTGCATACAAGGATCTGCACAATAGTTACAGTAGCCATGACCGCCTTGACGATCGGAGAGCCATCAAGGGGAGATGGATAGTTTTACCTACAGAACACATCCACACTCTTCTCTTAGAGGAAGTAGGATTGACACTGATGACAACATGTTTTCTGGTGTACTCAACCAGCCAGATAATGTTGTGGAGAGCCAAGAGGGTGGTGATTCTGGAAGTGGGCTGCTTATCTGACTGCTGCATCGAGCAGGCCTTTGCTGACAAGCTGCTTAAGTATGAGCCCCTCATGTTACACCTGAACAGCCTCAGTTATCAGTACATACTTGAATTACTGTTACTTGTGAAGGCTTGACCACATTCACAGGCTCGCTAAGTCAGTAAATTGAGCGGAAGCAGCTTTTGATATGTTTCAGCAGTCATTGGCAGCCTCGCTGGTTGAGGTGCTATCTCTACCCTTAAGTGTCCTCACGTACAGAGCTTTATGATATTTGAGTCATTTTAAAATGTACATTTAATTTGGAGCTTCACATCAAATGTTTAGTGTGTTTGTGTAAGCACACGCTTGAGCACACGTGTGTGTTGGCAATGTCTGTGTGTTTCCATGTGCAAGTTTGCATATCCTATTGCAGCTCAGTGTGTGCGTAAGAGAATTGTGCATGCATGTATCATTAGGCATCATTAAAGAGAGACAAATTATACAGAGACAGAGAGACAGATGCTGGAGCTGGCAGCGCACAGCTCTGCTACCACTGCAATCACCCCAGGATGGAGAGAGGAGAAAACAGCGATGAAGAGGTATAGATAAAGAGATAGAGGATAGAAGACAAAAGGAGAAGAGGACAAAAAATGAATGAGTAAAAGGAGGAAAGAAACGAAAGAGAACAAAATAAAAGAGGGGAAGAGAGATTGAAAGACTGACAGGAAGAGAGAACAAGAGGGGGGACGAGAGAATTAATTCAATACATGTGCTGTGATTAAACATAACGGCTCATTACTGTTGACATTGAAGATTAATGCAGTCGAACCAAGAGGATATTGCACACCAAAAATGTTAAATACACAAATAGAGCAGGGAACACCTATGAATGAATAACAAAAAAGAGGAGAAGGAGAGAGGGAGGGAGATGAGAAAAGAGGATATAGGAAAAGAGGGTGAGAGGAAGAGAGCGATCGAGAGAAAAAAGAGGTGCTGGGAAAAGTCAGAAAATGATCACATACAGAGAACTCTTTGCAAGCAATACTGCGCAACCTGACCACCCTCCCCCCAAAAACCAAAACACATTCCCTCTCCATACCGTATGCATACTATCCGTGAAATTATTGATGTATTTAATGAATACTCAGTCTTTAATTCTCTCCCTCCAACCGGCTCTTCCCCCTACACCCCCCTCCCTCCCCCTCCATCCCTCTCGGTTTCTCTCTCTCACCACCTGTTAGTTTTCAGACCCTCTGCACTGAGACACACTTGTTTATTGAGGGAAGCTTTTATACTCACGCAATCAGAGGTAAGATAGGATTTTTCGTTCCTTTGTTCTCTCAACTTCATTCAGTGTTCTGTTACTGGCATGTGCTTGTTGATATTCACTCGTTAACACAATATTCTCTAAAACCATGAAATTATTTTGCTGTTAATGCCTGACCATCTGAATTTCATGTCTCGCCCTCTCTGTTTCTTTCTTTCTTTCTTTCTCTCCTTCTCCATCTCTTCTTGTATTAATTGGCATGTTGTGTCATGATGTTAACCCTGCTGTCTCTGGGGTCCGGCTGGTCTGTCAGCCTAGTTAATGCCTCTGTAGGGTAGAAGTCTACTAATCCTCAGCGCAGCATTCCCCTGCCTCTTTTTCTCTCTTTATTTTCTTCCACCTCTTTCCCCATAGCTCTCCTTTCTTTCCTTTTCTCTCGGTCTCTGTGACTCCTATTTTTGTCTCTCTATATTTATATTGTATACATTTCTTTCTCTTTCTCTAAGCATGCACATATGGGTATGGAAATTACTTTATTCATATTAAAAAGAATATGGTGGCTTTTAGGGGGTGGCTAAGATCTTGCGACTTACTCATTCATGCGTATCCACCTCATCTTCGCTCTTCTCTCTAGGTGTTTCCCTGTCTCTCTCTACTCTTCTCTCACTCATTCTCACTGTCTTCCTCGCTCTTCCTCTTTCTAAGTCTCTACATCTCTTTCTCTCACTGCATGTCTCCCTTTACTCTTCTCACTCTTCCTCTGTATAATTTCTTTTTTGTCCTTTCTCTGTCACTATTTTTCTATATCTCTTTGTATCATCTTCTATCTCTCTACTTTCTCTATATCTGTCTCTGTTCTTATATCTTTTTCGCTCTGCATATATCTCTCCCGTTCCCTGTCATCATAGCGTAGCGTGTGGACTGACAGAAGCGTGCAGGTTAATTGACAGATCGATCAGCACTTGACAAACTATTTATTCTTCACAGGTATAACAACAACACAAACAAAGAGCAGATTGAAGAAAACAGGGCGAATGAGATTGAGAGACAAAGATGGAGAGAAAGGAAGACAAAATGGTGAGGTGAGAGAGAGAGAGACAAAGAGAGATGAGGATTTGTGTATGTGTGTGCATGTATGTCTGTGTGTATGTGTGCATTTGTGTGTGAAATATGAGACTCCTCTCATTGCCTCCCCCAAACTATTGTTAACCTGCACACAATTTTTAAACCCTTTTGTTTTATAAATCTCAAAGAGCTAGGTTACGAACACATTAAATCCCACCTCAAGACCTAGTCATGAAAGCTTCTTTTGTAACAGGTGTTAGAACCCAATAAAATTAAAAGAGGACAGAAGAAGATTTGAGAAACTGGAAGAGAGAGATAGTTTGAGAAAGAAAGTGTTACGGATTTACATATCCTACGTTGCAGTGTTGCTAAGCTTAGCTAACAGGGAAGCGGGAGTGTCAGTTTGTTGGCTAATCCCACTGTGACTGAAAGCCTCTCAGTGGGCAAACAGTCTAAAGGGTTTTGTCCCAATTGGCATCCTATTCCCAATAAGTGATGTAAATTTGACTAAGTTCCATTAGGCTCTGGTCAAAAGTAGTGCACTGAATCAGAAATAGGGTTTAATTTGTGATGCAAAAACTGAGTCATGGGAGAATAGTTTTCCAGTGATAACATTTTCCCTTTGTAAACTCACTCAGAGTTAGAGGGGTAATATTGAAAATGTGTCTAGGTTCATTCATCTTATTGTTTGACTGTCAAAGTGTGGACCACTAACACGGAGAGCGGTAAAACTAAATTAAGTCATACATTACAAGGCCATATGGATCTCTTCTCTGAAACGCAAGCTAGAACTTTGTAGATTCACAAAAATCTACAAAAATGTGATGTGACAGGAGGGTGGATGCAGCTTGTGTTTCTATTTTGCTAGATGAGCAAGCTGCAACATTTGCCATAACTGAGCAGTACCACACATATGGGGGAAATTACGCATGGACATCTTATTATTATTATTATTATGATTATTCAATTGCACCTTCTAAAGCAGCTGAAAGCTCAAGCTGGACTGGAAGCCATGTCTTTCAGGTAAAACAATTTTGGCTTGTCCCTAAGCTGTCTCCACCACTCTTAATAGCACTGAACCAAAGATCTCACAAATTATAAAATAAAGTTCTTATCTTGGAAGTAAAGCTGTCAAAGTTAACGAATTAACAAATGCGATTAATTGAAAATCCTTGGCAGGATTACCTTTTTTGAGCCTCAGAACCTCCATAGTCAGTGCTTGACCTGGGTAGGATCTGTTTGTCTGTTTTGCAACAACGCATGTTAGTAGCCTACAAATCTTTTAGAACAATGGATGTGCTATTTCTAAATTGTAAAATATGTATTTGCATCCACGATTCCCATTTCCCTCCAAAAACCAAGCAAAGTAGAATGCCAGTGGTTCTTCCTCTAACTCTTACCCTCTTTTTCAATTGCTCCCAAGACGCTGTGTAAGACCAAATCCACCTGCTAACCCCTTGCTTATACCATTGTAATTTATCATTATTGAATGTTTTTGATAGCATAATATTTCAATAGACAATATTTAACACACTGACATTTAAATAGCAAAGTGTTTATTTGGGACCACGTTAACTGTCCATTTCTGCAGCGGCCCTAATGATGTTGCATCTGAAAGCATTTAAAATGAATGTTTCTTTGCTTCGATATTGTGGTTACTATGTTAGTCCTGACCATGAGTAAAGCTAGAACCAGGTGGTGAAGGCACCCAAGCCTTGTTTACATTCTCGACCACGTCATTTAGTTCTAAAACCACTTCCTAGGCTCACCTGTTTAGTTTTGGCTTCGGTAAAGCTTGTGCTGCACACAATTTGTGTGATTTCCATTGCCAAGAGCGCCCAGTCATACTCCAGAGGTGTGTTCAGAATCAGAATCACAATCAGTTTTATTCACCAGGTATGTGTACACATACGAGGAATTTCACTCTGGTTTATATGATGTGCTTACTCAATAAAAAACGTAAATAAGGGACACTCAACGAGAGTCAGCGACTGCAATATACAGTACACATAAAAACACAAAATTAACCAAACAACAAATAGTAAGACTGGTGAGACAGTAGTGCAATGAGCAGGGTATAAAGGATGCTGGAAATAAATATAACTGTGCAGGTATTATTATTTACATAATGACAGTGGATGTGATCTATATACATAGCAGAGTGCAAACAATACTGAAATAAATAAATCAATTGTAGTGTAGGTGTTATGTACAAGAGCTAGGTGGATATGATATATACAGTATAAATAGAGTATGAACAACACAGAATTACAGGATGACAAAATTGAAAAAAGTAGTAGACAAGTGGATGTTACAGTCAGAGTTACTGGATGGTTAGACAGGGACTGAAGTTGGCTGTTCATCAGAGTGATGGCCTGTGGATAGAAACGGTTCCTGTGTCTGTTCGTTTTGGCGTACAGTGCTCTGTAGCGTCTACCAGAGGGGAGGGGCTTGAACAGGTTGCATCCAGGGTGTGATGGATCTACAGTGATGTTTCCTGCCCTTTTACTGACTCTGGTTTTGTATAAGTCCTGGATGGAGGAAAGGTTGGCACCAATTATCTTTCCAGGTGTTCTGACTGTCTGTTGTAGTCTGTTCTTTTCCAGTTTCATGGCAGATCCAAAACAAACAGTGATGTTCGTGCAGAGAACAGACTGGATGATGGCTGTGTAACAGTGGATCAGTAGCTCCTTAGACAGGTTAAGCTTCTTAAGCTAGCGCAGGATGTACATTCTCTGTTGGGCCTTTTTAATGATGCCCTCAGTGTTTGGCTCCCACTTTAGATCCTCGGAGATAGTGGATCCCAGAAACCTGAAGGATTCCACTACAGACAAATCCTAAATCATCTTCACAATTTTGAGTGTTTTAAGTTCCAGGTTGTTCTGACCACAACAGAGGACTAGCTGTTCAACCTCCTGTAGGCAGACTCGTCTCTGTCCCGGATGAGGCCGATGACCGTAGTGTCCTCTGCAAATTTCAGCAATTTGACAGAAGGGTCTCTTGAGGTGCAGTCGTTGGTGTAGAGAGAGAAGAGCAGTGGGGAGAGCATGCAATCCTGGGGGGCACCGGTACTGATGGTTCGGATACTGGACGTGGTGATTCCCAACCTCACCTGCTGACTCCTATTGGTCAGGAAGTTTACAATCCACTGAAAGGTGAAGGCTGGCACCGATAGCTGGATGTGTTTGGTATGGAGGATGTCTGGGATGATGGTGTTGAACGCCGAGCTGAAGTCCACGAACAGGATCCTTGCTTATGTCCCTGTGGAGAGTCAAGGTGTTTCAGGACAAGGTGTTTTTTATTTCCAATGTCAAAGGAAATGTTTATTATTTTTATGTTACCTAATAAACAATAATAAATGTTGTTAGTTCAACAACCAAAAGAGGAGGGATTATGAAATGGGTTCTGAATGTAAGTGATATTCCTGACAGTTGCCTTGTAAAATTTGCAAAATTGGCCTAACCATGGATGCCCATTAAATTGGCCTGAGCCAAAAATAAATACCAACACAGACTTAAGAAATGGAGTCCTTATTAAAATAGAACAAATCCAAACAGGGGAGAACAATAATGTCAGGCTTTTATTATACCATAAGGTGAGAGAGGCACCTAAAGGTGTTGCTCTATTTGCATTTCTCTTTCCAACTTTAGCATTGTGCCAGCAGATTTTATATCAGCTGGGCCAGCTCTGGTGAAAGACATCCTGGCAAACAAGGTAACCAAAAAGTGGAACACATGCTGACTAACAAGATGACTCCAAAACAATGCCAGACTCATTTAGAGGGGTGTCTACATGTTTGGTTTTGAAGCGTTAGGAAGCTAACTTTGGTCAAGACTGGGTAAAAATATACTATCACAAAGCCATGCACTGTGAAATTACGGCTCATTTACATTTTCAGTGACAGAAAAGCATTGACAAGTGAATTGGGCAGAGCTGTGCACTCCGGCCATGAGAGGTTATGCAAACCACCAGCTGTGATCACTGCAATACACAGAACACTGCAGTCACACGTTTTGCTGTCAGTATCTAGCTGGAATGTCTTCCTTGTTCTGAACCTAATGATGGATACCAGTGGCTGTATCCTTAACCACTGCACCATGGTGCTATACGTGTGCCCATAAATGGTTGCAATATGAACAGTTTTATTTTAGGCTTACTATTACATAGCTATTGAAAGTTGAAGCCAGCAGATTTTTGTCTATCCTGACCAAAAAGCAAGCACGGATGCATACTGCAAAAATCGACCAGAAATAGTTGCAATATAAGGGTGAACCGTTTTATTTTAGGCTTATTATAACACAGGCACTAAAGGTTGTAGCCAGCAAAGTTTTTATCTATCCGGAAAAAATCCTAATGCATAACTTGCTTAGACTGTGATGAGATTTAAACGCATTGGTTTCAGGTCTACGTCTCTGATCACTATGCTATTTTACATGGGTCAGTCAGTCACTCACTCACTCAAGTGATTAAGTATTTGCATTTCTTGACCTTCTCCGCTTACGCGGTCTGGCAAAAAGGTGCAGTTATTAGTTATTATGTGTGTCTCATAGTTTGATAATGTATAAAAAAATCTATTGCTATTTTGTTGTTGTTGTGTTAAATAAATACATCTATATTTTAAAATACCTATAACATTCTACATATTCTTTACTCTTATTTCACTAGGTAAGTATAACTAACAAAATATAACCAATTTCTGCAATTGCTGGGAAGCAATGAGGGTTAACTGCCTTGCTATGAGACAGAAATTGTTTGGTTACTGGTGAAATGCTCTAACCACTAGCCTACCCTGTTTCCCTGTAAAACATTTACACTACCAGTCAAAAGTATTCAATGGGTGTGTCCAAACTTTTCACTGGTACTGAAATTACAAGATGCCTTGACAAGGTGCATTTAAAAGTTAACTTAGTGTAACATTTTCGATAGTTTGTCCAAAATTCATATTTTTCTCAAAGTTCACTTACGAAAAGTTATTCTAGAAGGCACATTGAGAAATTTGGAGTGGACATCTGGGTTATGTCAGTGAAGTTTGGTGGTGGCAAAATACTGCGGGAACAAGTGTAGGGAAATGGGCAAACCCTTGGACTAAAGGAAAACATTTCTGTGTGCAATTGGATTACAGAATTGGAAGGCAAAAAATGATAGCCTTAATTTTTATTGAATGCTGTTGTCGAAACCACTCTTTGAAGCTAAATGCAGACGTTTATGGTTGCAAGCCATTAAACAGACAGACTAGACTGATTAAGTCATCCGGAATGCTCGTCTCTGCAGTGCTCATTGCATATCATGCAAGTTTTGTCCACTATTTATCACACACAGGCAAAATCAATGATGTTGTTATAATAATAACGATAAATTAGTAACAGCAGCAACCACAAAGTTGGCATTCTCATCTTCATCCGCTTATCCATTATTGGGTTGCGGAGTAGCAGCTCCAGCTGGGGACCCCAAACCTCCCTTTCCCAAGCTACATTTGCCAGCACTGATTGGGAGATCCCAAGGCATTCCCAGGCCAGTGTCTAAATATAATCTCTCCACCTTGTCCTGGGCCTACCCCGAGGTCTCCTCCCAGCTGGACGTGCCTGGAACACCTCCCTAGGGAGACGTCCTGGGGGAATCCTTACCAGATGCTCTAACCACCTCAATTGGTTCCTTTTGATGCAAAAGAGCAGTGGCTCTACTCCGAGTTCCTCATGGATGACTGAGCTTCTCACCCTATCTCTAAGGGAGACGCCAGCTAACCCTTCTTAGAAAACTCATTTCAGCCACTTGTAGCCGCGATCTAGTTCTTTCGGTCATGACCCAGCCATCATGTCAATTTTCGTTCCTACCCTCACCTATGGTCCGGTTTATTGAGAGCTTTGCCTTCCAGCTCACCTCTCTTTTCGTCACAACGGTGCAGTAAAGCGAATGCAATATTGCCCCCGCTACTCCGATTCTCTGGCCAATCTCCCGCTCCATTTTTCCCTCACTCGTAAACAAGACCCAATATACTTGAACTCCTTTACTTGGGGTAAAGCCTTATTCCCTACCTGGAAGAGGCACTCCATTGGTTTCCTTCTGGGAACCATGGCCTCAGATTTAGAGGTACTAATCCTCATCCCAACTGTTGGCATTTTCAGTAGGCTATTTCACAATTGTAAACAATGTAAGCAACATTAACTAGTGTATAAGCAGATTTGGCAAGCAAACAAACCAAATGGCTCATACTTAGACAGTTTAGCATACATCATTCAGTATTTTTGCAAGCATTTAATGAAAAAATTGAATATACAGTAATATTATATCTGTGATATTACATTTTCTTTACAAAATAATTGGAGAAGGGGTCCAGATGAATGTTTTTTCTAAATGTTGTATAGAGATTACTGTCACTTTCGGCCACCAGTTTGGCTCTGCCCACAAAATATGTAATTGCAGTTTACTAACACAAAAATTGTCTATGGTGTCATTGTTTTTAACAATCCATTATTCAGCTCTTTCCCAGTCTGCAATTAGCGTTATTAGCATCATACAAATTCATGAATGGAAACCGTTATTGCAAAGTGTTTTGTACCGTTATATTGCATTGGAAGCAGAAAATTACTCCAAAACATGGATGAAAAGCCAGGGGAATTGGCTGAATTAAAGTTAGCACTTGAACTATTTTAAATAAAATTTCAAAGGTATATTTGTCATTTGCAATTACAAGTTATGGCAATGAAATGCTAGGTTTTCCTACTCCCGGCATGCATGGGACTATGGATGGAAGGGAAGAGGGTTTACCGAATTGAGCAGCCTAACGGCCTGAGGAAGGAAACTGTCCCATAGCCTGTTAGTTCTGGATGAAATAATCCAGTATCTTCTGCTTGAAACAGTCCACAGCATGGGTGGCTGGGATCTGTAATGATTTGTTTGCTCCCAGACTTTTTTGTAGGGATAGCAGGTCAAACCTTGTGATAAGCTCTGCTGTTTCTATAACCCTCTGAAGTGCTTTATGGTCAAGGCTGGTGCAGCTGCTATACCAGGTGGTGACACAGCCGGACAGGATACTCTCGATTCACCATGATGTTAGAGTGATGAGACCAAGTCAAGTCATCGCAGATGTTGACACCAAGAAACCAGATGTTGTGAACTCTCTACTGCGGACCCATTGATTTGTATGGGGGTATGGGCTCCCCACCACTGCTTTCTGTCATCAACAATCATCTCCTTCGTTTTGCTGATGTTGAGCTGGAGGTTGAGCTGGAGGTTGAAAAATATATTGCAAAAATGAAAACTTTAATTAGAGGAATACAACATTGTCATGTTCTTTGAGGTAAACAACACCTCTTGTCTTGGTTTGAAGTGTATTTCCGCTTGCAATGCAGCTTTGCGATAGGGGTAGGTACTGTTTCCTTTCATGAATTAGTACGATGCTAATAAAGCTTATTACTCAGTGAGACAGAGCTGAATAATGGATTGTTTTAAAAAATGACTATGTGCCTGAAGGATCTACTCGGGGTAAACGGACTGTCACTGAAATATGATTTTTGGAATGAGCTATCCCTTTTAGAACATTATGGGTAGATGTATCTTAATAAGTAGTACACCCCTCAGGCTGCCTGAATAAGTCTTAAAAATGCTTGTAACACCTTCCCAGACAAATCCTCTGAATGTATCTCAGCAAAATAGGGGAAAGGAAAGCATATTTTCTCTGTTTAGAAATAAGCTGCTTCCTAGACATGTCTTGTTGGAAAAGACCTTTGGGTTTTTTCTAAGGAGATTTACTGGAATCAGGCACACCAATAAAACATTCCAAGAGATCAAATATGGTAGGATCAATGACATCCTACCCAGCATCAGGCTTTCAGCTATTTGTAATAACGCCCATCCTTTTCACTTCCTCAATATCTATGCATCCAATTGTATCTTTGGGCATGTGTTATAGCAACAACCCCCAATGTAAAAGGGAGAGTTGACGATTGAGACAAGCCTTTCTCCTGGGCTTCAGTACCAAGCCTTGTGAGGCGATAGTGATAAGGCAATGAGACCCAGAAATCCCTGCTGACAAGGCTCCCTTGGTGGTGTTGGCCTATTTGGATCCCCTGTGGGACTTCCCAGCATCAGTCAGGGAATAGTCTGGGAGATTTTCTTAATTAATCAGTGTGAGAACGTTCTAGAGCCCTCCAACTCAACTCTGGACTTTGAGGCTGATTAGGTCAAAAATATTTTTTATGCAACCACATCCATGCCTTAAACTAATGGACTATCACCAGGGATTCAATTGGACCATGAAATCAATTGCTCAAACTACAGCCAGTGTGAGCTGAGCCCTGGCATCTCTGATTATGTGAAGTCCACATCTAACAATATCTGATAAAAAAAGCAACAGATAATATGAAGCATTCTTGAAAATGTTCCTCTCTTCTAAATATCCTGTTAAGACATAACTATGGAAAACATTTCACATACAACTGCCGGATTGTAAAACCTATTAAAACTTTATGCCAATAAAACCATAGGCAATTTCACAATTATTTAACTAATTATGTCAGCTGCATGAAAATTATTATATGAACATCAAATTGATTACACAAATGGTGGATATAGGCTACGTGTAGTGGGACTGCTGATCGCATAGTTAATAGCATCGTTTCTGAACTTTCAGAATGTCCTTCCATTTCTCGCATTTTTGTTCAATGTGGTCAAAGTTTGTTTGGTTGCTGGAAGTGTTTTAGTGGTCAAAAGTGCACAAGCTGATGGGAGCACCCTTGACAATCAAAAGAAAACATTATGACTCATTGTTTATCACACTACAAATAGTACATTACACAACCTACAAGAAATGGACAAACTGACAGAAACACCACATGGAAAAGGACTGTAACTTTGAAGTAACAAAATCACGAATACAAATGCAGCTGCATAGGTCACAATAGAATGATTGCCAATTAGCAGTACAAAGTTTTCATCTATAAAACAATTTACACTTTGGAATTTGAGTTTTCAAAGCATCATGAGAGGAACCCTCTAGATTGTATAACATGGTAGATTACAAAAGATTAATGTTAAACGTTGCATTGAATTGCTTTTTATTTAAAAAATATAAATAACTTCCCAATAATTGTCACAAGGCTGGTGGAAGGACACAAATGCAGAGGCAAACGAGTGAT
>JACXGJ010016588.1:0-12129 GCA_016801105.1 Esox niger
TTTCATGTTCATTTCTCCTGCCTGTGCCATTAATACCTGTATTCCATATCCATTTGTCTGTCTGTTATTCTGTTGATGCTCTTTGGTGGGGATGTTTGTTGGTGTAACTCAAAATGTTTTATTAGTCCTGATGTTTACTTTCATGATCTAGTACAGGACCATGAGTACTGTAATTTTTTAGTCTGTAATGCAGAATCGTAGATGACTGTATTTTTCAGTCTTTAGGAATGAACCTCAGAGTTCTGTATCTTCCTGTCTGTAATTCAGAGTCTTCAGAGGACACAGGACCAGGCTACAGATAGGAAGACCTCCTCTGACTGGCTCATGACCCACAGTCTACAGAGCTCTGGACTTTCCCTTTCAGGACTCCTCTCACTTGGGACTACCAGAATCTGGTTTGTACAACAGGGGCCAGCTCTACTGGGCCCACATTCTGAAATAGCTTAAATGCTTTGATGCTTTGTGAATACATGCCCACAACCTGTTGCCTGATATGGAAAGGGGTTTGCAAGAGGAACCTGGAAGAAATCAATTGGTTTACAGAACCAAGTTTAAACAAGTATTTGACAGTGGCCACTAAATGTGGTTGTAATACACAGATTTCCTTCTACAAATATGATTCTAGATTTTTTAATGGTTTAGGCCACAACATATTTTCAACCAGTTCCTGAAAGAAAATACTCAGGAACATATACAGTTAGGTCTGGAAATATTTGGACACTGACAACATTTTCATAATTTTGACTGTGTATGCCACCACAATGGATTTCAAATGAAACAACTGAGATGAGATTGGAGTGCAGACTTTCAGCTTTAATTCAAGGGGTTGAACAAAAATATCCTATGAAACGTTTAGAAATTGCAACCATTTTCATACACAGTCCCTTTATTTCAGGGGCTCAAATGTAATTGGAGAAATTAACAGAATCATAAATAAAATGTTAATTTTTAATACTCGGTTGTGAATCCTTTTAGGCAGTGACTGCTTGTCTAGTCTGGAACTCATGGACATTACCCACCACTGGGTTTCCTCCTTTGTGATGCTTTGCCAGTCCTTTACTGTAGCTGTCTTTTTTAGTTTGTAGGTCTTTCTGCCTTAGGTTTTGTCTTCGGCAAGTGAATGGCATGCTCTATCGGGCTGAGATTAGGTGATTGACTCGGTAGAATATTCCACTTCTTTGCCTTAAAAAACTCCTAGATTGCTTTTGCAGTATGGTTTGAATCATTTTCCATGTGTAAAGTAAAGCGCTGTCCAATCATCTTTGCTGAATTTGGCTGAATCTAAGCAGACAATTTATCCCTATACACTTCAGAATTAATCCGGTAGCTTCTGTCTTCAGTCACATCATGAATAACTACTGGTGACCCAGTGCCTCCACCGTGTTTTACAGATGATGTGGTATGCTTCGGATCATGAGCCGTTCCAAGTCTTCTCCATACCCCTCCATCATTCTGGTACAGGTTGATCCTTGTTTCTGGTAGAGGTTGATCTGTCAAAAAATGCTGATCCAGAACTGGGCTGGCTTCTTAGAATTTTTCTGACAAAGTGGAATCTGGCCTTTCTATCCCTGAGGCTTGTGAATGGTTTGCACCTTGTGGTGAACATGCTGTATTTGCTCTTTGGAAGTCTTCTCTTTATGGTTGACGTGGATAATGATTTGCCTGCCTCTTGGAGAGTGTTTTTCACTTAGCTGGATGTTGTGTAGGGGTTTTTCTTTACCATGGAAAGGATCGTATGATCATCTACCATTGTTGTCTTCTGTGGATGTCCAGGACTTTTTGTGTTGCAATGCTCACCAGTGTTTTTTTTCTCAGAATGTATCAAACTATTGATTTGGCCACTCCTAATGTTCCTGCTACCTCACTGATGGATGTTTCAGCTTAAGGATGGCATGTCTCACTTGGATTGAGAGCTTCTTTGAGCATCGTTGTGGGTTCACAGCAACAGCTTCCAAATGCGAATGACACACCTGAAATCAACTCCAGACCTTTTACCTGCTAAATTGAGGAAGAACTAACGACAGACTAGCCCACACCTGTCCATGAAACAGCTTTTGTGTTAATTGTCCAATTACTTTTGGTCCCTTGAAAAACAGGAGGCTACATATTAAAGAGCTGTAATTCCTAAATCCTTCCTCCAATCTGGATGTGAATATCCTGAAATTAAAGCTGAGGGACTACACATTAAACACATATTAATTATTTAACTGTAACTTTAATATATTTTGGTAAACGTACAAAATAACAAATCCATCAGTATCTTTTCTACGCAGAACATCATACAGGACACCAATTATTTCCAGTTGAGTTTCCTTGATGTTTTCTGGTTCCCAACACTTATACACTTGAAATCATACTTCCAATTGAGACACAAGAAATGAGTCTAAAATGAATTTTATCATAGGAACGATTGTTGATTACATCTCTTTTTTTTAATGGTGGGGGTTGCAAAACCTTTTGCTATCCAAATGGAGTCACAGTCCCAAAGCCTCATCCCATAGCTTAATCCATGTTACAATGGCCCACCAGCCTCTATCAAATCCCTTCTAGTCTGATTTATATTCCACAAAGCTGCCGGAAAAGCCAAATGTGACCTAACAGAAGTTGCCCTTTTCCCCTGTTCCTGACCTCTCTGTGTTGGTGGCAAGCAGGGCTGGGGAGGACGGAGGATTCAACAGACAGCTGGAGATCTCTGCTGCAGCACTTACTCACTTTGACTTTAAGTTGTACCAGTGAGTACGCCTCTTTTAGCACACAGACACACACACAAAACTCACACATGCGCTTTCTCTCTCACTCTGTGACCGCAACTGTCTGTGAAAATGTATGTGTTCTCTGGACTGCAGGGCCATTGAGCTGTACCATGGCAGGATAAGATGGCTGAACCAAGGGAGTATGAAGGTATTTCATAGTAGATTATCATTGTATATAGTAATGAGTACTGCTGTATTGATTATCCCCATCTTTTATGGTATCTCCTGGGATGTTGGGAAATGCCAAGAAGACACCTTAACATTTCACATGGACACATACAGCTCTGGAAAAATGTAGAGACCACTGCACCTTGTTCTTTCCGTTCCAAAAATGCAGTGGTCTCTTAATTTTAACCCTTCTGTTCCTTACTCAAAACGTTCCTTTCAATAGACTAGACTGTAACTGTACAGTGTGTGTCAGGTGTTTGGGCTGGGGAACAGTTCCAGTGTGACTAGACTTTAACTGTACAGTGTGTGTCAGGTGTTTGGTCTGGTGAAGGGTTCCAGAGTGGGACTCATGGTTGACACTTCAGATTGTAACTGCACCAAGGAGAGACTGGCAGATTTACAGAGGAACCTCCTGGTAAGATAGATATACATTTAAACCCTTGGTTTCATCATTAATGTCATCATTCAAATGTTTTTTTCTTTCTGTACACTTATAGTTATGGTTACAGACTCTCCAACTCCATACACTTGTATTTTGAGTGTAATTCATTTTCCAAAAAAGAGAAAAAAAACATTTTAACAAAGGTGAAAGTGAATTTGACTGTAGCATTTTTTTGTGTAGTGAAAATCTGATATTGTGACAGTCCTAATCTCAATATGTCCCCATGCATAAATAAAATAAATATGTCTAGCGACTTACATGAACAATTAGGGTTAAGGGACTAGTTTAAGATACATACATAGATACATACATACATACATAGATAGATAGATACATAGATACATACACACATAGATACATACATAGATAGATAGATACATAGATAGATACATAGATATTTGAGGTAACTTTCAACCACACAAAAAGCTCGAACATTTTTGAAGCAGTGCTGTTACAATGAATGGGCCAAAAGTCCTCCCAGTCGATGTACAATACCAATGGACAGTTAAAAGAAATGGCTATTATTTCAGCCAAAAGGAGGTGTATTTATACATTTCTGTACGTACAGTGCACTCACGGTGTTCTGTACTGATTTACCCCAACTGCCACGTTCAAACGATGCCACAACGACAACCAATCTAGCAGATGTTAATGTGTTAGCATCAAAATACGGGGTTTAAACTGGGGAACATTTCTATACTTAATTGACATGGGAATTTTCTCAATAGTACTTGAGAAAATTCTGAAAAACTGAACCCTCCCAACTCTGACCGTATACCATGAGATGTCACGATATTCCGTACAGCGCTTGTGAAGTAACTCACGGTGTTCCGTAGTGTTTTCGCTTGTGATTTAGGATCTCATTTGTGAATGAAGACACATTTAACCACATAATTTACAAAAAAAACGTATTTATTATCATATACAAATTATTTTGTGATCAGGGTACCTAACAGCAAAATCTGTGCCTACGGAGTACAAACGTTGGTAGTAGCCTACACTGCAGTTCGACATGATGACAGTATTTATGATATCCTAAGGGGAAAAAGTTGTACGCGCCGCATGGAAACTACTTTTCAAAGTAGACATGGTTTTATATATATTTGACAATCTAGAAATAGTTACGTAATAATATTTTATATTATGTTATATTTAATAGTTAATGATTAATACAAATCTGGTGAAAAAAAATGGTTTTCCCAAGCAACATGTCTCCCCGTGATAGCCTTTCCTTCGCCTCTGTCATTTTTTCAAAGAAACCGGTGTACTTATATCCTGTAGCGAGTGAAACGGCGAATGACTCCACGATGGTTTACTTGGAAAGAGTAGAAATTTTACTTCATTTGGGTATTTAAATCTATAAAATTAATTAATAAAATCTTATTTCACTGTAGAATTTAATATTTATTGACGTACAAAAGGTTAACTGCACTGCATACCGTGAGTGTACGGAACAATGTGAGTGCACTGTACTTTGTTAAGCTTGTCATCTCTGGAATTTGAGCCAGTGACCTTTTGTTAAGTGACCCACTTCCCCTGAACACTAGGGTATCTGCACCCACGATAAATACAACCCATTTGTTAGATTGTAATGTCCATGTGGTGACACCTGATCATTGTTATTTGTATCATTGTGTATTGTGTATCATTTATTATCTGCATGGAAAAGGGTCTATAATAAGCATTTTACTATTACTGTTCACTGTTGTTAATGAACCACATGACAAATGAATGTGTGTGTTTGTGTCAGTCTCTTGTAGAGGAGCAGCTCAGCTGCAAACGTCAGCTGTACCTGATGTCCTGGGGGACTGAGACCAGCAGCCTATGGGATGGCCCCAGAGACGTCAACCACTTCAGGTGAGAGGTCACCAATTTAAAGACTTACAAGAATCATGGCACAAATGTTTTAAATTGAACTGTGGTTTAAAGGTTTATTCTAACATATTCACATATTCATATCATATTTCCCTACTGATTTTTTGTTGTTGTTAAAAATAGATAGTATCTATTTTGTTATGCTTCTTGTGTTGTTTTTGTTTAGTAAAGGTCAATAATGTGAAAGTGAAATATGAGATGAAAGATAATTATGTTCAAATCTTGACTGGAGGGGGAGAAGTCTTGGGTAATCCATTTTTAACATTAATTTATATTAGTTTAATAAAACACATTTTAGTTCAATGAAACAATTCCATGTATCCGTGGATATGTTTGCTTTAACAATACCATAGAATGTATGGTGTTGGCTATGATTTATGATTTACATTACAGCCCAGTGTGGGATTTAAACCTGGACATTTCAAGTGCCATACTCTACTAACTGAGACGCACAGGATCAATATGTTTACTTTTCACTTGTTGTTAGCACTTCTTGCTCTCATTTCATTTCAATATATTTTAGATGGACCTATGGGACACCATTTGTATTTACTGCTGTGTGGGTGTAATTGAACATTAACTTAAATCTGAGTTTGGATAGCCTGTCTCATTGTCAGTGCGCTTGTGTAGGCTGTCTGCTTCAATGAAGAATGTGTATTATGGCCTGACCTGTTTGTTTTCTCTCTAGACTTCAGGAGGTTTGTGGCTGGGTGCGTGAGCTCAGACCCACTGGGGGCTGTAATCTCCTTCTGGCCCTGAAGAAAGGCCTTGAACTGGGCTACAATGAGCTTGACTCCCTGGTCATCGTCATGGGCTCCAGGTGAATCAACTTTGTTGTGGTGTGACTGATCATGACTAATAATACTATTAGTAATAATTCTGGTAATAATAATTACTAATAGTATTATTAACAGAAATGGTTGCCTTGACTGTCTGTGGTCAGTAACGAAGACCAGGGTAACCCTGTTGTACTGGCTAAATCCAATCTAGCCCTTTGTGTCATGGCCACCTAATCATCCCTAGCTATCAGTTCGCTCACTCGTCCCCTTCCTCCTTCACAACACAAATCTATATGTGTGTTTAGTACTATTTAGTTCATTCGTATTTGGTCATTGACACATTCACTGTTGGTTCATTGTTTGGGGCTCTGTATTTAAGCACTTTGGATTTAAAATCACACAATGTTTATGGGGTTAATGTTTATGGGCCTGCAGAAAGCCAGCGCTAATTGGTGGTGTTTTCTTCTACACCCGATTGGCCATTTACAAATGACAGAATTTTTTTTGCTTTCTTTTTTTTAGGTCACCAAAATATTTGCACAGGTTAACATTATGTAGAATGGCCCTTAATGTCATTGACATTGTATCATTTAAAATCCAAAGTGCGGGTGTATACATTTCCCCGCCACACATACAGACACACCAGAAGTGACACTAACTAATATGGGAGTTCACTGTCGATATTAAATGTAAGTTGCTCTGGATAAGAGTCTTGTACAAATTGCTAATGCAATGTCATAGTAACAATATCCACACATTAGATTCTATATTGCATTATTACAAAGAAACCCTTAATGGTGCAGGTTTATGAGGATGTCATTATGAAGAAACTAATAAGAGAATGTTTATTCTTACACACTGCGTTAACTCGTCTTGTCCTCTAGCCCTGACGAGACATCCGATGCCCTCTTCGATTACGTTGAGCAAAGCATGCTGGGAAGGGCATTGCTGGTCCATGTTGTGTCCTATTGTAGCAATAGTCTTCTGACCATTGTGAGTACACTGATGGACGTTCATGTCACCAACAGCCATATGCTTGTAAAAAAACACCAACAGAAAAATCTTCAGAATTTCTGTACATTTTTCTCAAGGACAAATTATGTCTCCACCTCCCACAGGAAACTGTAAAGAGACTGGCTAAAGTTACACAGGGATGCTACCACATCTTCCCAGCTTCACTGGTAAACTGGATATCTGCATCTGTTTTTGATGCGTTTACATGTTCTACTTATCCAACCCACGGATATTTGAGCTAAATTCCAACCACATTTGTTGGTAATGGTTTCCCAATTTAAACAATGACATTAACAGAAATGTAATTTCCTTATACTGAAGAAAGTAATTTAACCGCTACATTTACGATCAAATAAAATGAATAAAATAAGAAGCAGGTGTACCAAAACAGGTTAAATTTAGAAAGTCATTAATGAATATCCAGCCTTCCATTAAGACTAAAAGTGAGGTCTGGTTTGGTCTTATGTTGGGTGGGTGTGTATCAGGGAGTAGTTGACAGCAGTACGGACGTGGAACAGCTGTGGGCGGAGATCAAAGCGGCAAGAGAGCTGCTTGGGGACACGGTATCCCTGCGTCAGGGACGACTGAGGGACATGGCTGTCACTGTGGTGGGACAACAGGTTGTGTGTATATTTTCTTCCCCATGAAATCATGGTTGACAGTATAACATGAGTACTTTATTACTGCATTCTCATGTTTGTCATCTTACAGGAGTTGGACTGCCTATCAATATCTCCCTCATTCCCCACACCGCCACCCATTCATAAAGCCCCTCTGACTATCAAGCCCGTGGGGGTCCTGAGCGTCTGCTCAGATGATTGGCTTAGTAAGCATGGATTGAAAGGTATGTGCTCTAAATTGAAATGAATCATAATCCCAGATCTAGAATCAGGTCTCCAAAACGATTAGAGTCTAGATTCCAAAAGCCTTTGGCCACAATAATAGATTCATATTAAAAGTGAATTGAAGCTTCTGGCTTAAACTTCCATGTCTGCTGTATTAACTGGACCTCTCCCTCTGTCTGTAGCTAAGAGACTGGGGCTCTACCAGGTTCTGTCTCCAAATGCCTATTCCCTCATGGAGGAATTTGTACCTATCCTGAACAAAACTGTGTACTCAACAGTTCATGAGGTACTACTTTCTATCAGTCTTATAAACCAACCTATACAGTTTATGATTTACCGCTGTCTATCAGTCTTATAAACCAACCTATACAGTTTATGATTTACCGCTGTCTATCAGTATTCTAAACCAACCTATACAGTTTATGATTTACCGCTGTCTATCAGTCTTATAAACCAACCTATACAGTTAATGATTTACCGCTGTCTAACAGTCTTATAAACCAACCTATACAGTCACAATCAGGAGCGAGGACCCAGTCGCGGAGAGGAAGGGCAGGGGGGAAGAGACAGGTAGGGAGATCGGAGTCAGGCAAGGAGTCGACACTCGGACAGATGGTGGAGATACTGACAGGTGGCAGACGGAGTAGTCGAGGACAGGCAGCAGGTCGGTACACAGGCGGACTGCAGAAGTACAGACAGGTAGCAGGCAGAGTAGTCAGGGACGAGCAGAAGGGCGACACATGGGCTGGCAACAGAAGTACAGGCAGGAAGCAGGCAGAGTAGTCGGGGATGGGCAGCGAGTCGGTACACGGGAAATCCAAACAGAATGTAGACTCGTGAGTTGCTGAATAGGGCATGTGTTGAACGACCATGATCCGTCAGGGAAGGGATGGCAGAGGACTGTGGATATACTATTGGTGATTGGGCGATTGGGGACAGGTGCGTAATCGTGGTTTGGGAGCAGGTGCGTAATTGGGAGACGAGCGGGTGTGTAACTGCCTCAGGAACGCGAGGACCCGCCTGTGCGTGATCGCGGAGGCAGGGCTGGGACATATACAGTTTATGATTAACCGCTGCCTATCAGTCTTATAAACCAACCTATACAGCTTATGATTTACCGTTGTCTATAACTCTTATAAACTGACCTAAACTGTTTATCAGGTACCACTCTCTGTCCGTGCTCTCATTTTCTACTGTCTCCTCTATACTTGTGGCTAGTCTCAGACAATAAGGCCTGTCTAATCCTCTCTTTTACAGGTCCCCTTTTCTTTTTGTTCTCATTGTCTATTTATATCCCATTCTGTCTTAATGTAGTCCTTGTCCAAACCATATTAGACTTCCATCAGTTAATCAATGCTACTTTATTAATTACTGTTCCTTGCTCAGTAATCTGTCATTATGCCTGGGAAGGGAAGGAATTTTAAAAAAGCATTTAGATTAATTGCTTCAGTCATTCTCACTTAACAGTATGCTTGCCGAAGCAGTTGAATGCTTCAAGCCTGATTGAATTTCGACCTGTCGCATTCGCCCCCACAATCATGAAGTGCTTCAAAAGACTAGTTCTGGCCCATCTCAAGTCCTAGTTTCGACCCTAGTCTGTCAGGTTAAAATACTTCACCTCCTCCATCCTGTACACAGCTCCAACACCATCGTCAAGTTTGCAGATGACACCATGGTGGTAGGCCCAATCAGTGACAATGATGTGTCAGCCTACAGGGAGGAGGTCAAGTACCATCTCATCTTCATCCGCTTATCCGTTGTTGGGTCGCGGAGGCAGCAGCTCCAGCAGGGGACCCCAAACGTCCCTTACCCGAGCTACATTTGCAAGCTCTGACTGGGGGATCCCGAGGCGTTCCAATGCTGGTGTCGAAATATAATCTCTCCACCTAGTCCTGGGCCTACCCTGAGGTCTCCTCCCAGCTGGATGTGCCTGGAACACCTTCCTAGGGAGACGTCCTGGGGGCATCCTTACCAGATGCCCGAACCACCTCAACTGGCTCCTTTCAATGCAAAGGAGCAGCGGCTCTACTCCGAGTTCCTCACGGATGACTGAGCTTCTCACCCTGTTTCTGAAGGAGACGCCAGCCACCCTTCTGAGAACTCATTTCAGCTGCTTGTACCCACAATCTAGTTCTTTCGGTCATTCCCCAGCCATCATGACCATAGGTGAGGGTAGGAACGAAAATTGACCGGTAAATCAAGAGCTATGCCTTCCGGCTCAGCTCTCTTTTCATCACAACGGCGCGGTAAAGCGAATGCATTACCCCCCGCTGTATATTTCGATACTTTCCTTTACAATTTTGATACTCATGATGATGATTGATGAGGATGATGATTAGTGACTTCTGAGAAAATAAATGTTATATTTCCAAAAAACGAATCTTCTGATTTGTCATCTTCGATTCTAACATCTTTGATGTGTATGCTATCTTTTTGCATTAAGTAATGTTCTTTTAATGCTATTTTTTCATATTGTATATTATACTGTATTTGTGGCAAGCTACATTTTTAAAACTTTATTTTATTCTTTTAACTTACTGTTATGTCATACTTCTGTGTCTTGTGATAGCAGCTTTAATAATGTCCTAATTGTTCCTAAAAGGTCATTTTACGTGACTGAGCAGAAGTTAAACAGAAAGAGTTTTAACGGGAAAATGCATTTCTGCTGTACTTTCTCCCTCTATGCTGGGTCATTCCCAGAAGGCCATGGTGCAGTTTGAGTGGCATGACCGAACAGTGAAGAATGTTCACGTTGACGTACCCTCACTCTACTGCTACCAGGTGATGTCACCGGTTGTCATGTGATGTCAGTGGCACAGGAAGACTTTTCTCTGTCTACTTTTGTGACTCCAAACCGACCTTTATCACCTACAGAGGAGTCTGAAGGCTGCGGTGACTGAGTTGGAGAGGCGGGTGCTGTGGCTGAGCAGTGGGAGCAGACAGGTCTGGGGGTCACTGTGTGAACAGAGGTAAAGCACAGGGCTTCTCCTGCAGCAGAAACAGCCATTGATTTGCTGTCACTCACAAGACTGCTTACGGGGCTGTTCATTTCTGTTACAGTAATACCCCCCTCCCCCCTTCTCTCTGTAGGGTGGTGATCATGGTGGACATGTCTCTGATGAACTCGGGCTTCTCTGTCCATATTCAGCACTCCCTCAGGGTGTTACTCGAGGAGCAGCTGGCGGACAAACACGGCTTTAACATAATCGCGTAGGACATGCACGCGCAAACACACACCAGAATTTGATAGGCCGCTCAGCACCCAAGGACACGCGCTGCCTATGGCCTTCTTTTCTTCGATAATTGATCAAGTAAAAGAAATCCAAACCGTTTACATAACAAACCTGAAATCCCCATCTAGTCAAACTCCACTGTTCTAATCTCCATTTTAATCAAGTGTGATTTGACTAGGTTCTGTGTGAGAGTTTATCTAATTAATTTGGCTTTCCAAGCCTCCCTGTGCATTAGCACTGCTACCTGGCTCCCAGAGGGTGACCCCCGCCCCTCCAACAATGCTTTTAGCAGACATTTGCATGACCGTCAATGGAGATGTACAGTATAATAGAGCCAAATGACTCAATCGAATGATTGCTCTGCTTGTTCTCACTGAGGTGTAAAAAGACAGGGAATCATTGGTGTTTGATCTATTCATAGTACAGAATAATACTGAAAAGAACGGTTTGTTACTTAAGAGAATCATATACGGTTTAACTTCGAATTTTTTTTTTGAGATTTTGGTCATTTAGCAAAATACAGTCTTATACAGAGTGAATTCATTTTAGGGCAGCTAGGTAAGACAAACCCTATATCCCAGTTATAGTACATTGTCTTGATGAAGTAACTACAATATAGGTGGTGTTAGTGGTACAGTGGTCTGCAAAAGTTTGGGCAACCTTGTTAATGTCCATGATTTTCCTTCATAAATCATTGGTTCTTCGGATAAAAAAAATCAGTTAAATATATCATATAGGAGACAAACACAGTGTGAGAAGTGAAACGAAGTTTATACCATTTACAGGAAGTGTGCAATGATTGTTCGAACAAAATTAGGCAGGTGCATACATTTGGGCACTACAATCAAAAAAATAACTCAATATTTTGTAGATCCCCCTTTTGCAGAAATAACAGCTTCTAAACGCTTCCTATAGCTTCCTATGAGGGTCTGGATTCTGGTTGGAGGTATTTTGGACCATTCCTCTCTACAAAACACCTCTAATTCATTCAGGTTTGATGGTTTCCGAGCATGGACGGCT
>JACXGJ010016589.1:0-12128 GCA_016801105.1 Esox niger
CCCCCCCCCCCCCCCCCCCACACTGCCGCCATCCTTGTCCATATTCTCGTCACCTACCATCTGGATTACAACCCTCTTCGGTCTCGCTCACAAATCCCTCCATAAACTTCAATTAGTCCAGAATTCAGCCGCCCACGTCATAACTCGAACTCCCTCCATCCACCACCACATTCCTGTCCTCCAACAGCTCCAACCTCGCCCCCCCATATTTGTCTGACCTCCTCCAGCGTCCTACTCCCTCCTACTCCCTCAGATCCTCATCCTCCATACACCTCTCTGTCCCCTCTGCCCGCCTCACTACCATGGGGAGCAGAGCATTCAGCCACTCTGCTCCCCGTCTCTGGAACTCATTACCACCCCAACTTAGAAACATCGATTCATTTCCCCATTTCAAATCACAACTCAAAACACATCTGTTTAAAACAGCCTACTCCACTTAAATGTTTATTGCACTGCCTTTTTCAGTTTTTTTTTCTTATTTTTTGCCATTTTTTTAATGTTTTCTGTATTGTACCCTGTACGGTGTCCTTGAGTGCCGAGAAAGGCACCTTTTAAATAAAATGTATCATTATTATTAAGGTCTGTATGGAGTGGGCCAAAATCCCTGCTGCAGTGTGTGCAAAACTGGTCAAGAACTACAGGAAATGTATGATCTCAAATTGCAAACAAATGTTTCTGTAACAAATATTATGTTCTGCTTTTCTGATGTATCAAATACGTGTCATGCAATAAAATGCAAATTAATTATTTAAAAATCATACAATGTGATTTTCAGGATTTTTGTTTTAGATTCGGTCGCTCACAGCTGAAGTACCTATGATAAAAATGACAGACCGCTACATGCTTTGTAAGCAGGAAAACCTGAAAAATCAGCAGTGTATCAAATACTTGTTCTCCCCACTGTTAGTCCGTATACACGGTCTGTGAAAATGTGTGTCAGAGGATTGAGGGATAGACAGAAAGAACAGAAAAAGAAAGACGGGGAAGAGAGGGAGTTCTCTAAGGGAGAGGGTCAGGCTTTGGGCAGACAGTTTGGGGTCCATTGTCCTGAAATCAGACAGTCTCTGACTGCGGGATCTTCAAACCTTTTGCTTTGTTGCAGGATCACATCTGGTACTTACTGGTGCACATTCAGCTCACACACACACCTGTGTGCAGATTTTCTAAACTATTGTAATTATGCTAAAGTATGAAATAAGTGGGTACATTTTAACAGACTAGACTAAATTATACTTATGACCATTTACTTATTACTAATTGAATCTAAATGCCATCTTAAAACAATTTTGTGTACTAAACTACAACAAAAGCGGTTCCAAAATATTGCACTTTTAGTATACTGCTTTTTGACTTAGGTGCCCAAGACACGTGGGAACATACAAGGTCACCTTCCCTTTCTCTGTCCTTTCTGGAATAAAAGGAACACATGCTTACATTTTTCCGACCACAGAATGGTGGCACTTAGTTGCTTGTAAAAAAAACAACAAGTATATTACATTGTGATTATAATCAAATCCATTGTTGTGGAAAATATTCTTCCTGTATGCCAATTTTTTATTGATTTAAACACAACCACACATCTTACAAAAGAAAACCGTCAGTTCATTGGTATCATAGCGTACTGTTTTACAAAACATCATTCTGATCACATTCTCCAATCTCACACACACAGACACTTTCAGAACATTGTAAGGCATATTGTACTATATACTACAATTTGGTGAAAATAAGACACTAATAAATTACGCATCTAATAAATAGTACATACGTCCTTCAATGTTTCATTTAAAAGGCTGAAGGAACTATTTTGTTAATCGTAAGTTTTTATATGTGATTTCCTCAGCAGATGAGAAAATAAAGGCATGTGTGTTTATTATGCAAAAATAGTTGTACAACTGCTAATACTAGTCCTATTATTCTCTATAAATAACCATATTAAATATTTTACACTTTAACCTACTACAATCTATTGTATTTACATTACAAGGCTTGTGGTCTCTTTTTAGAAAATGATTCTTGGCAGTCATGGATTTCTACAACTGTTTTAGGCATTTATCTTAAAGGATTCATGTGGTCATCAATGACTTGGCCATAATTTAGTCAGGCTCGATAAACACCAACCTTGTGATGAAGAGCATTATAGGCAGATATGAACCGATATCAAATGTAACTTTTTTTTTTACATTTGATGGATAATTTGACAGTTATATTTGAGAATGTTGTAAATACATTTAACCTGATG
This sequence comes from Esox niger, assembly GCA_016801105.1. NCBI lineage: Eukaryota > Metazoa > Chordata > Actinopteri > Esociformes > Esocidae > Esox > Esox niger. Next base: position 2,243 of record JACXGJ010016589.1, read on the forward strand.
ACTTGTGGCTTACATTCATCTTGATGTTTGGTGCCATTTAATGAGGCTGCAATGATTGTTTAACAAATTGAGGACAGAGTAGTAGAAACGGTTGTAAAACAACCCATTTTTCATTTCAAAGACTCAAATTGGCCATACTTACATGCATGTGATGGCAACCAAACCTGTCATGAATTTGTAATGGAATGATTACTAGCAGTGTGGCTTGTAAAGTTCTCTGTTTGGGTCAAGGTCAAATACTAAAACCATGGGCCTGGATAAGCCAAGTCAATCATTCTGCCATTTAGTACGTGCAAATAAAAACGTGATATCAAGCAATCCAACTGTACTTCTTCAGTCTCATCTCAATAACAAAAGGTTTCATGCATTGTAGAACATGCTGGACCATGCTCTAATTCATAGGTGTCAAACCAATTCCGTGGAGGACCGAGTGTCTGCAGGATTTCAGTCTCACCTTGCAATTAATTAATTAGGTCACTAATTGGTTAGTTTCTACCCTCACCTGGTTTAGGTCTTAACTGGGAAACAATTTATTGGAAAAACAACCTGCAGTCACTTGGCCCTCTGTGGGACCGGTTTCACACCACTTACATTTAATTTTTTACACATTGTCAGTGAAAATATTGTGGTCAACATATATTGTGGTTGATAAAGTGCTACAAAAAAATTCCTTAAAACCAACCTTCCCCCTAAGATAAACATTTTCAAATGACACAGTAGTCTTAGACAGGAACTTCAACATTAAGAGGTGGCTGCTGAATAAGCCGGATTGTGAGCTAAAGAAATTTACAAAAAAAAAAATCAGTCCCTGCTTTTCAAAGACAATGTGGAGTTAATGACAAAAGGCACTCTAGTAGAATTCTTTTCTTTTCTAGATAAATGTAACATTTGGAAGTTGGACCCCAAAGGGGCTAAAAGCATTTTCACATTGAAGTAGACCTTGGTAAGGCTGAATACCTGAAAGAAAAATGTGCTTATGTGATACAAAAATATTAGGGTATTACTCTAGTGTTGGGCTGCACGATATGGACAAAAATCATATTGCGATATAACAATTAACATGTCCTTTTGATGTGGTTTAATGGGGTTAGGCTTACAAAAGAAGGATGAGGAAAATAGGGGTGTGTGACGTGACTGTAGCCTACCAGTGCCTCAGTTACTCCAAAATAAAAATAAAAGTAGTAAAGTAAAATATATTATGGGAAGTATTTTGTCTGAACATGTAAACCAAATAAATAGATAAGCCACTTTTGGGAATGTTTACAAATTCAATTCATTAAAAAAATGTTAGGCTACAGCTTAAAATGCAAATTAAGATAATTTTGTTAGGACATTCTCTTTGTTATATGTGCCCCAATTTGTATGTGCCTTAGCCTATATATATATATATATATATATATATCTATATATATTTTATAGGATAGTTTATAGGATATTCTAGTTATATTTTTCACACTACTTTTTACTGAAAAATATTTTAATGAATTTTAATTACTGCACTTTCCACGTCAGTTGCGAATGTCTCCGACCTGCAATCATCAATCACCTATTGATAGTTTGGCTGGTCTGGGCTGAGTTTGTGATGTATTTTTGGTTTTGTCAGGAGATTTCTTTGCCACACATTGTCTCAATTAGTTTGTGTTGCCGCATGTTGTTCCAACCACCGTCTTACAGGTTTTGCATATTACATTAGTTTGTGACATCTCTCTGGAGACCGAAATATTCCCAAACCCTAGTCTCTATTACATTGTCCTCTAGATGTATTTTCTTAATCGATCCTCTTCCTCTGCCTAACAGCACGCCCTACTATGCACTGTTCTTTCACTGTACACCCTATGACACAACTTCACTGTTTCTGACTGAACTCAGAATTTGCTGCTCTGTGTGCTTGCTCCGCTAATATTGCTTCTCCCCGACCAGTGTGTTATTATAGTATAGGACAGTGACTATTACTTTTATTAGTTATAGGTACATCACGGAATAGGGATATTTCATGAATACAACAGTCGTTCCTCAAAAATTGTTTTCAATTGTCAGTTTGAGTAAGAGGTATGATCAGAACAATGTATTGTATAAATTGATAGCAAAACATTGGAGGAACATGTTGTAAGAGCGCTTGTAGATATGTTTTGACTGACGTGATCATGCCGTTTGCGTGCCAGGCTCCTAACTTTTTAATAATAATCTGAATTATAATTTTTAAGTAGGCAAATGGATTCTAAACTCAAGTCCTAGTAAATCTTATAGAAATATGAATGATTATAGTGAGGATAGGACATGATTAATAACAGTAATGATTATTATTTTGAGTAAAAAAATAATATGCCCAAATCGCACTTGTTCAAATTGCGATTTTATCATGGTTTTGATTAATCGTGCAGTCCTACTCTAGTGTATGAATATTACATAACATTTACACAGCCAACTAAGAAGTCACCCCATGTTTGCTTGTATAGTATAAAAAGTTATTTCTTCTCACTAAACTTTATCAATTTAGTTCTCCATAAAAACATGGTGATTTAAAAGTGAATGATTAGACAATACATTGTACATGGCCTACAATGCCTTAATTAGTCCTGCAAATCTTCTAGTTCATATACAGGTGATAACAGAATAAATCCAAACATATTGTAATGTTTAGTCTATCTAGACTAGAAAACTACAGTTGTAGTGCAATACCATAACAGAACATCTCACATGTATAACGCTGCTCTTGTTGAACAGTCGAATATTCAATTTCAAAATATTTGCCCAAAATGGCCACTGTTGCAAAGAAAATAATTAAGTACTCATAAAAAACAGAGATAATGAAAATTATTTAGACTTGCATAAAAGACCTAAGCATGGATATCCATGACAAAATGAGAGAACCACAAAACACTTGACCGTTTTCTGCTTTAAAATAGGAACATCGTTCCTGTTTTCCTTCTAAAATCTGCCATTTCTCGCCCAAACAAAGGTTTTGCTAAGAAGAGAGGCGGAATAAGTAACAATCAGACAGGGGATCAAGTAGAGTGTAAGGGTGTCGGTACTCTGCTTGGTGAAGTTGCCCAAAATGGGGAGAGAGCCAGTGTGTCAGTTTAGTAGTCAGTTCAATTGTAAACAAGCGGTTTGCACGCAGTTAGTGAGGCCTGCTGGTTGCCTCAGACAAGGACTCATCAGAAGGTGGGGAATAAGAGGGTACGCTAACGCTGGGATAGGTGCTCAGAGCTGAGAGTCAGCCCCCAGGCTGTTAAGCTCTTCAGGCGAGTGCTTCTCTACCCCAGGGCCACCCGACTGGCGGAATCCAGCAGTGATGTCGTCAAAAGTCCGGCCCTTTGTCTCAGGCACCTTGAAGTAAGTGAAGACGAAGAAGCAGAGAAGCAGTATGGTGAAGATGATAAAGACGTAAGGGCCACACAACTCCTGTGGGAAGAGATGGAAAAGAGAGGGAGACTTGAGAATTCTGTTCATTTTCAAATACACAGAACAGCGGACTCCAAACAAATGTATTTAAACTACCAGTTCACTTATATCCAGACTAGTATTTCTAAAACATGTACTTTCATACAGATCTGGAAAAAAACCTTGAGAACAACTTTATTTTTTGCATGCTCACGTTTGGCAAAATATAATAATAAAATTATCAAAAAATTTTCTTCCTGAACTGAAACTTCCAGTAATGCTTGTTAGAGCCGCAAATTTAACAACATCCCACAAACGTAGTAAACCACCATTTTACTTATTCAGTGAAATGGAATGATCAGCGGTGTCAATGCCTTGATTAGTTCTATAAACACAGCAACACAATTCATTTACAACCAGTGGTGTTGCAGTAGTAGTGCTGAGCCCTGGTATAAACCTTGACTGCTGTAGACAAATGTGCGTAGCTCAACAAAACAATTTCTAAATGTGGTTATAGTTATCAATGTTACTGGTTGACGCCGTTAATAAGCACATAAGAAAATTACCACACCATGAGGAATCATACCCACACTGTAAGGAAAATCCTAGATACAAAACATGGGCTATAGAGTAGAGATGTCCACGGAAGCAGACCTGGATCAAGTGCATCGTCACACAGTTCTTTGTATCTACAACAAGCAAGGCATCAACGATGTCTTCGACTGAAATCCTGACAAGTTATCCGTGTTTACTGCTTACCTCTACATACTGGAAGGTCATGGCCACTATGAAGTTTGCAGTCCAGTTGGAGAAGCCAGCCACAGCAAAGGCAGAGGGCCGGGGTCCCTGGGAGAACAGCTCCGCTACGATGAACCAGGGGATGGGACCCGGGCCGATCTCAAAGAACGCCACAAATGCAAAGATGGCCACAATGCTCACATAGGACATCCATGGTAGTTGTTCCTGACGCAGGAAAACAAAACACACAGCAGAGGGTTCAACTACTACTCAGCCTGCATAGAATATTCCCAAGGACTAGTGTCAATAAGCCAAATCAAACTTTTGTCGTTCATCATTACCAGCAGAGCCAAAGCGATGGTCAGCAATACGGCAGAACCTGCCATTCCCAGCAGCCCCAGCAGGTGGAGAGACCTGCGTCCAGCGCGCTCCACCACAAACAGCTGAAGACAGGACAGAGGGTTGATCACAATACCAACACAATGTGGTGCATAATGAGTATTGAAACAATACACACTAGGTCAGCATCCGCCATACTCACCGACACCACAGTGAAAGCAGTGTTGACCACGCCAGTACCAATTGTAGCATAAACAGGCTGGGCCACTCCGGCTTTCTCAAAGATTCTGGTCGAATAATAAAAGACCTACAGGACACCAAAGGCAAAGTTACAAATTATACATTTTAAGAGATGGCGGCCTCTTCAAATTTATTCAGATTCTAGTGAGATTTGGATCAATTGGCTTCCCACAAACCACTCATCTTATCTGCCGGGAGACATGGATCCCTGCAGATCAGGGAGTGGTTACAGCCATCCAGTGTAGTTCCTGTCGGGGTGTGTGTTTAGGGACTCACAGCGTTGATGCCAGAAAGCTGCTGGGAGAGCTGCAGCATGATGGCGATGAGGATTGGTTGGCGATACAGCGGCGAGCGGAACAGTTCTGCAATGGTCACCTTCTTCTCCCTCATCATCTGTCTTGCCTCCTCCTTCATCTCCTGCATGTCTGCAGTCACGTCTGTGGTTCCACGCAGCTTTTTCAGGACTGACGGAGAGAGAATGTGTGAAATGACCAAAGTTTGGGTCACTACCAAGTCAATTCAAGGGAAGAACTGAACCACTGAATTAACAAATAACCACAATTTTAGATGAGGATTTTTCAAATTATCAAATTGCCAGACGAAAGGTTGCCTGAACTAATGACATAAAGCCCGATGTGGGTTGGTCAGTGTACTCTACTTACCAGACCTGGCCCTGTCCTCCTCTTTGCGGTTGATGAGCAGGAACCTGGGACTCTCTGGGCAGAAGGGCAGCAGGACACACTGCAGCATGGCTGGGATGAAGGTGAAGCCGAGCAGGAAGGGCCACAGAGAAGAGTTGCCCATCATGGCCTCCATTCCAAACACCTGAACCACAACAGACCCCGAACCGTCAGAATACTGTGCGTCACTGACAACTCCTTAAGAAAGCACACCTATCTTCCACTTTTCACACAACATCGCTGTGCTCAAAGATACTGACCTGTGCCATCAGGATGCCTATGACGATTCCCAGCTGGTGGAGTGTGCCCAGGGCTCCTCGGAGGGCAGTAGGAGACACCTCACCCACGTACATGGGCACAAAGCCAGTAGAGAGGCCCGAGTAGAGACCCACCACAAAGCGCCCAATGATGAGCATCTCCCACGAGCCACTCATCTTAGAGAAGCCCATCAGACTGGCTGAGACAAAGGCCAACACGTTGGCCATGAACATGGAGTTCCTCCTGTAGATGACCAACAAATAGAAATGTCAGCATTCAAATGATTGCACAAACTACTTATTTTCCACACATTTTACAGCTAGAAATAATCTGTGTGAAGTGTCATATTTACCTGCCAAAGCGATTTACAAACAGGCCCACAGAGAACGACCCAAAGATACCGCCAACAGAGAAGATGGCGACAGAGGTGGCCCACAGAGTTGTTAGGGTGGTCTTAGAGATTTCCTCATTGTAGCGATCCGTCCATGTGTCGTTGAGGAACTTTTCAATAACCTAGCATGGCAGAAAAAAGCCCCAGCTCACAACAGTGCCAATAAAATGTTAACTTTAAATTTCAAGAGAATGTCTTCTACTCAACTGGCCAGGATTGCTGCTGTTTTAGTCTGACCAGTAGATGGCAGTAGAGTAATAGATTTCAGGTTTTCCAGAAATGAAGTAAACGTAAGAGGTGAGCTTCAAGTCTCATGTTTGGCTGCATTGATGTGCTTTGTTAGTAAATAATACAATATAACCATACCAAACTCTATATAAAGCTGAGCTATTAGTATGTATTCATAGACTGCATGGGTGGGGTCTGCGTCACAGTTGTGCCATTGTCTTATAAATCCACATACAACAGAAGCTGCAACCATGTAGAAGGTCAAAAGTTACTGTTTTGCAAATACCCTTTTAGTGGTTTAGAAACAATGATATTGTTACAGTAGGCAAATGTATAACAGAGTAAAAAAACTAACAAATTATAATGCCATGAAAATTACTGTTGTCAAATGGAAATCATCAGCTAGCAAAGTTAGTTATTAATAGCTAGCAATGCTCACAAGTTTGCTGAAATCTAGTGGATATTTTTTACAATTGTGGAACATTGTTAGCATACTAGTGTTCACTAAAAAAAAACAGAAAGAGGATGGCGATCCTTATTTCTCTGAAAAGGCTGTATAACTCAAGACCTAGCGAGAACAGGGCCACAAGGAAACACTGTCCATTCATGACCATTGACCTGACATTTTCAAAGTGTTCCTGTCTTTGTGTATCCTGGCTGGGCAGGCAGTCAGATCCATCTGTCTGTGCTACATTGTGCAGAGCGGAGTGGTTGGTGCTGGCAGGAAGGCAAGGTGGAGGAGGGCAGACAGCCCAGAGCCCTTGACAGACACCTAATCTAATCAGTGGCTCATTCTAGAGTAAAGGGCCTGCGTCACAACGAGCAGCCATCAGTCCATCCCTAATCAAGGAAAACGACAAGGAGGGAAGGGGTTGGTGGCCCGGGGACGATCTAGTTTCTCCATATATAGTAGTTATGTTGTTATCATGTTTGCCCTGGATCCGGGTGTGTCCCTGTACAGCAATGCCACCGTTGCTGTGAACACTTCCCTGTTCACAGTATGTTCCTCTAGACAGGTGCGTATTACCGAGCATTAAACAGTGTGTGTGCGTGTACGTGCTTGGCAACGACCTCAGCTGGGACTAGGGAGGGGAAGTGAGGACAGGTTTAGACTGGCCCAGTGTTTGACTGTCACCAAGCCTCGACATATTTACTCCTTTGTCAACTCCATCCCCCAAAGCCAGTGTTACAGGACGAATACTCTGCCTCTTAACCCTGCTGGATCACAAACATCAACGGCGTTGCTTTGTGATTTTTGTGCCTATTGAAAGATAAATGTGTTTGTGTGAGAGTAGTAAGTGGTCTACTAAATGACAATCATTACTGGCCTGGAGGGGCATGCAGGACTGAGAGAGCCTAATTCAACTGATGGAGTCAGATCTAACTGAGAGGTCCTGAAGAAAATCCTTTTCACATAAAGAGCGGACTCCTGGCTATCGCTTGACCTACAGGTCATGAGGCTGAACCCTTGTGGATCATGGGCAGACTCCTTTACCCATCATCCCACAGTGGCCCTCTAATGGTAAATGCTTTGGATGACTCTGGTCTATTGTCAGTTATTATAGGCCCCCTCGTCACGTGTTGCAGGCTGAAATAGTATATCTTCACTGGCCAAAGCAGGCACAGGGGGCAGTCCTATCTGGCATGAGGTGTTGAAGTGCCACTGTGATAAACATAGACAAGCCTTCACCAAATGATTGCACTTGGATACAGCGACTCCTGCCGTCGTGGACTCACCTTCTGAGGGGCGTTAATCACACCTGTGTTGTAACCAAACTGCAGCGAGCCGATTACCGCTGTTCCCACCGCCAGCATCAACTGGAAGGTCACTTGCTGCAAAGAGTGAAGAGAAGGTCAGTTAGAAATCTAGTCTCTTCCCAAATCTCTGCACTGCAGCAGAGCTAACAAAACCAGCTTGTAGACAGGCTGCACTTATACCCATTATAAACACCATTAGAATTGCCAAAGAGAACATCCTGAATGACGGGTTACGGTTCGCTCGTCCTGAGTATGAACACTCGATGAAGTACTTATAATAGCTAAAAATGTGTACAGCACTGATGAGCCTTGAGTAAAGCAGAGGGGGTTCATCCTCCGTAAATGTTGGTGCATTGGGACCATTATGTTCACAAGCAGGCCTCTCGGAGACGTCATCTCAGGGGAGAGCAAATGAGGCACCTCAACCAATGTTATCAAATGGGGCCAACATGAGATCCTCACATACAACTCAATAGTTAAGTCAAAGTGCCGATGTGGAAGTCAGTATTGGGGTCACGGCAGCCCGTGCCATGCGCGGTTTTTGAACTTGTGCTGTAGCGAAAGATGTACAGATGTGGGCTACTGGTAATGGGATTATAACACTGTTTGGGTGTTGTTTATCTGTGGTTATTGTGAATCTGTGGTTTAATAGTGACATGTGCTGTCCTCTTCCAATGCCTTTAGTCAGGTCGTCATTCAAAATGAGAATTTATTCTCAACTGAATTGCCAGATTACATTTTGGTGAAATAAATATGCAAAAACACATGGCCATTTCACACCAACACAAATGCATAACACTTGTACTGTAAATATGTGAACTATCACACATAACCATCTCTGCATTTGAGTGAGCCATAGTGCTTCACACCTGTTGCTATGGCAACTGTGATTCTTATATTGTGATTACTTTAGGATGTAAACTTTAAGCCAGTACAGTAGACATTACACTGTCCTAAATGTCTGTAAATATGAGAAAATGAACTATCTCATTTTGATTGGTGCAGTTCCTTGCATAACAGCTGTGTCACGAGATGGCGTTCAGATCCTGATTGCAGAGTACTGACATTTGTTTCCATTTCCAATGTCTCTGATGCTCGGTGTGTAGTTGTTGCAATTACATAAAACCCTTATTGCAAAATGGACATCAGACAATCGGTACGGAAGAAAATTGAAAACAATAAAAAGAAATGTTAAGTGTTAAACTATCCCAAAACTCATTTCTGCAATGGAAATTGACATTGTTACAAAAAGCACTTAACTAGCTTACTTAAACAATGATGAACGGGTGTACCCAGTTCCTAGGAGGATCATTTCTTTATTTAAGGACTCTCTTTATAAAAGCTGCTTTGAAATGCATTAGTGAACTAACTAACTTGCCCTAAATAAGACAAAGTAGTGAAGGGTTTTCTAAACAAAAATGGTGGCATAACCTTTGGTAAATTATAGGATTTGTGCCTAAGGATATGAAGGCAGGAGAGCAAGGAAGTAGGCGGAGTGGAAACACTAAACAGCACGCATTCCAACCACAGTAACAACTTGCCCCATAAGACTCCACACAAGCAATGATTCACTGGGGTTCAATGATTCCATAACTGCCTGAGAAGCTCAATCCACAGTGCATTGTGGGTAAATTGTGACTGATGAACAAATCAAAATACGTAATTAATTATCATGTCAGGTTATTTAATTATTATATAGGGTATTTAATAATGCTTGAATAGCCCTTTCATTAAAGAATCAGTGCTTGTAGAACTTTCAGCCATATATAGCCGTTACGATCGACACAAACACATGCCGTGACAGGAAGTGAACAACACACACACACACACACACACACACACACACACACACACACACACACACACACAC
>JACXGJ010016590.1:0-12127 GCA_016801105.1 Esox niger
GTGTGTGTGTGTGTGTGTGTGTGTGTGTGTGTGTGTGTGTGTGTGTGTGTGTGTGCGCGCGCTCACTGTGTTGACAGGTCATTGGTTTCCTGGCTGCTGTGCTGGGTAAAACGGGGACATGGGAAGATATTGAAAACAACAGGCCTCAGTTTCTCCTCACTTCCCCAGAGCAATGCAAGCCCCAGAAGGTAGATATTGAATTGTAGAATTCCCACCAGGCTGGCACTTATTGTTGATGAGAACTGATTGTTCTGCCTATGCTGACTGTCAGGGTTCTGTTTTAATGTTCTTCCTGGTGGTTGTGCTCAGGTGTTCCTGATCGTGGCCCCTCTCTCAGTCCTGTATAACTGGAAGGATGAACTGGAGACATGGGGTCACTTCCGAAGTGTGGTGGTCCATGGGCTGAGAAAGGAGGAGGAGCTGGCTCGCATCCAGAGGGGACGCTCTGAGATCGCACTTACAACTTACGAGACCCTCCGCCTCAATCTGGAGCAGTTTAACAGGTAACGTTAATGGAACCGTAAAACAGACCCACCAGTTTTCCTTCCATGCATTACAGTTGTGTGTCCCTTCCAGCATTAACTGGTCCGCTGTGATAGTGGACGAGGCCCACAAGCTCAAAAACCCCAACTCTCAGATCACTGTAGCGATGAAGGAGCTGAGGTGTCAGGTCAGAGTGGGCCTGACCGGCACGATTCTGCAGAACAACCTGGAGGAACTCTGGTGTGTCTTGGACTGGTGGGTAAACCCTGACAATACAGCTACTACCTGTACTATCTTATCTAAACTCTTAGAGGTGCAATGACATAACATTTTAGTTGAGGGGTTAATCAAGAAAGCACCCACAACCCTGTGCCACCAGTTAAACCTCTCTTTCACTTTACATTAACCGTAATGGTTCTGTTTACTTTAGGGTCAACCCTCACTGCCTTGGGTCTCTGGGTAACTTCAAGAACAAGTTTTCAGACCCAATCGAGCTGGCACAAAAGCACAGCACAACTAAGCGTGTCCTGGCGGTGGGCAGAGGGGCGGTCCGAGCCCTGGCACGGAAGCTCTCCCGTTGGTTCCTCCGGAGGACCAAATCTCTTATCAAAGAGCAGCTGCCCCAGAAAGATGACAGGGTGGGTGGAGACTTCTGCACAGGGTTCAGGATGAGAAGCAGGGTTGTTCAGTTCTCTCCCCATAATCCTAATTAGCACTTTCCGGTTCTCCTGCTTTGTCTTTATTCCGTCCTAATATTGGAAATCTTTCAAAAATGATTTTGGGCGAAACCTTGGAATTTCCCCTAACTGTCATTTTGCAGCACAGATTGAATAACTCCTCTGGTCTTGAATGTGAACATCCCGGGTCTAGAAAGGGGGGTTCCCACCTAATTAACTGATTGGTTCTTCTGTCTTCCTAGGTGGTGTACTGTTCGCTGACATCGTTCCAGCAGGCGGTGTATCAGGAGGTGCTTGACACGGAGGATGTCAGGCTGCTGCTGCGCTCCTCGGAGAAGTGTGACTGTCACAGCACACGCACTCGCAGGAAGTGCTGCTACAAGGTCAGTTTGCAGGGGGACAAGCCTGTTACGCAACGTCCGGTACTCTGCTGGTCGATCAGCCATTTGAATCCTTGTTTGTTAGTGGGGTCACTGAGGGAGAGCTGTTGCTGCTGGGTTGTCAGTAGTGTTGAATTGATTCTTGCGCGTGGTAACGACGGGCCGCCTGTAAACTACAGGCGAATGCTGAGGGAGTGCGGGTGTCGGACCTATTCTTCACTTACCTGACCATCCTCAGGAAGGTAGCCAATCATGTGGCTTTGCTGCAGTCCACAGGGAACACCAGCAAAAAACAGGTAGGCTCTCACGATTAAAGGCTGGGATCATTTCGGCGAAAGTGAGAAGTCCTGCTCAGTTGATCACCGGGGCTTGATCCCTCAGGATCAGTATGTGGCTGCCGTCTGTGAGAAGGTGTTCCAGAAATTCCCCGACTTCACCGAGCGATGCAAGCAGGCGTCCTTCGAGGCCATGTCGGACCCGGTGTACAGTGGGAAAATGAAGGTAGGTGGGTCGCAAGCACAAGCCATGTCACCTGATTGGGAAGAGGCATTATGTTCACGTGTCACCGGCGCTATGTTGTTTTGTGTCATCGGCATCCTTGGTGGATATCCCTCTACCCTGTCACAGGTTCTTCAGAGGCTGTTGAAGCATTACATGCAGAGGAAAGACAAAGTGCTGTTATTCTCCCTCTCCACTAAGGTATGAGATATTAATGGGTTTGTAAGCCACAGGGGTTGTATATGTTTCTGTGGCTGTAGCTATGTAACAGTGTGCATTTGTACAAGTTAATTCAACTACTACTGAATCATCCTTTACAGTGCTAGCGAGAGTAAGGCATGTGGTGGGAAAAGCCTGTTTGTTCTATAGAGAGTGACCTGTGTGTGATTTGGGGCTAAACACTGGTGTCGAATGGAATGTGAATGTCAGTTGTACTTCTCTGTCTGCCGGTGTGACCTTGTAGCTGTTGGATGTGCTGGAGAGTTACTGCATGGCAGAAGGCCTGGAGTATAGCAGGCTAGACGGCAATACCAAGTCCAGAGAACGGCTGAAGATCGTCAAAGATTTCAACAGCTGCCCTGACATCAACCTCTGCCTGGTGTCCACCATGTCAGTCCTGCTTACCATGTCGCTCGTCAGAGCACTGCGCTTTCTAGTGGAGGTCTTCGTCAGATACCCAAACGTGTATCCTAGCCAACGAAATATCTGTGAAATTACTATCTGAAATGAAAGTGGGCCGTCAAGTTTTATTTTTATAAAACCAGTGCCCAATCCCAATTGGATTGGTGGTCGGCCCTAACCCGAATCCGATATATCCGAGAAGACCTCTACCTCATAGTGCATCACCTCGTAATGCGTCACCTCATAATGCGTCACCTCATAATGCGTCACCTCATAATGCGTCACCTCATAATGCGTCACCCTCATAATGCGTCACCTCATAATGCGTCACCTCATAATGCGTCACCTCATAATGCGTCACCTCATAATGCGTCACCTCATAATGCGTCACCCTCATAATGCGTCACCCTCATAATGCGTCACCCTCATAATGCGTCACCTCAGATCACCTCATAATGTACAGTCCCTTCCAAAAGTATTGGAACGGTAAGGCAAATTCCTTTGTTTTTGTTGCTCACTGAAGACATTTGGGATTAACATCAAAAGATGAGTAGGAGAATTTCAGCTTTCATTTCCTGGTATTCCCATCTAGATGTGTTAAACAACTCAGGACATATCACCGTTTGTATGTCCTAAGTTGTTTAACACATCTAGATGTGAATACCAGGAAATGAAAGCTGAAATTCTGAACTCTTGTCTCCTACTCATCTTTTGATCTTAATCCCAAATGTCTTCAGTGAGCAACAAAAACAAAGGAATTTGCCTTACCGTTCCAATATTTTGGAGGGGACTGCGTCACCTCATAATACGTCACCTTGCGGTGCCTCACTTCAGAGACCAACAATTTCAATGTGTGGATGGTTGCCTCCCACATAACCTTATATTATTATTACACTGGTCAAATGTAATGGATTTTATAGGGAGGTGGGAGTCTTATGTGTAACTGAATGAACCACTGATGGTTGGCCTTTGTTCCTATTTCTCCCTCCAGGGCAGGTGGTCTGGGCTTGAACTTTGTGGGAGCCAATGTTGTGGTACTTTTTGACCCGACCTGGAACCCTGCTAATGACCTGCAGGCTATTGACAGGTATTCTTCAGCATCAAAACAATATATACTGTATTCCATGAATGTACATAGAATTAAAGTCTCAGAAGGTCCTTTTTGTCAATGTTAAAGGGATAATCCACTGCCTGTGATATGTTTTTAACTTCTAAATTGAAATTAAAATTTGGTTAAGCAATAGTTATACACAAGTAGTACACATGCTAATATTGATTTGGGCATTATTGTGTAGAAGTGTTTTTTTGCTACCTATTTGTCAAATATATTCTACTTAGCCGGCCTTTCTAGTGCGAGCATTGCTGTGTCGGTTTGGAATCAGTTTTGGAAGAGCTTGCTAAATTACTTGTAACTACAAGATACAGGAACATGTCACAACAGTGCTTTGCAAAAGTCTTCAAACCCCTGACAAATTCTCATTACTAATTGAAATGTTTTCCATTTCGTATGTTATATTGAAACACTGACAGTAACAGCCAGTTTGACAACAATTTAGTGTACGTCTGCACACAGTGGGCTAGGATTGGCACATTCTTCTTGGCAAATTTGCTCCAGATTGGTTTTGTTGACTTTTATGTCAAATGTGGCTTTGGTCTTGTGTTTGGGATCATTGACCTGCTGAAAGGTAAATGACCTCCTAGGTGTCCTAGTTATGGTCATTTATTTAATCTGTGTTACCTGGGATGTTGCACAGCACCGAGGTTGAATACTTATGCATGAACCATTTTTCATATTGATATTTCCCAACGTAAAACTAATGTCCCCTTTACAATAAGAGATTTTGAGTGTTTTTTGACATTTTGTTCAAACAATGTGAATACTTTTGCAATGCACTCTATTTTGTGGTCATTTGCATTTTATGTATATCATGGAAATCTATTTGGGGTTAATTCCCTTTATAACATTTAATGTTTAACACGCACAGATTGAGAAATACTGGGCACCCCTATGAGTTTATTCAAAATTGCCCATCAATACAATGATAGCACAATTTACCTAAACAGGGATGGATCTTTATGTTTTTACTTGTTTTCAGGGTCTATCGTATAGGCCAGTACCGGGATGTGAAAGTATTCAGACTCATCTCTCTGGGCACAGTGGAGGAGGTCATTTACTTGCGCCAGGTTTACAAACAGGTATATTCTATAATCTAGTCCAACCACTAGGCATCAATATGTCCACATTCTCTGTTTGTTTGCATGGGAAGACATGGCCCAAATAATACCCTCAGGTACATTTCCCAAACAGAGTGGGCCCAGATCAAAAGTGGTATAGTACACAGTGTCTATAGAAAGTCTACACCTCCTTCAGATTTCTCTTATTTTGAGTATCATGCATTCAACATAGGATTTCCCCCACTTATTTACAATCCATACATTTAGGGGAATTTTTTATTATTATTGTGAAATGAACTTGTAT
Organism: Esox niger; assembly: GCA_016801105.1. Taxonomy (NCBI): domain Eukaryota; kingdom Metazoa; phylum Chordata; class Actinopteri; order Esociformes; family Esocidae; genus Esox; species Esox niger. The sequence goes on from JACXGJ010016590.1 coordinate 5,139, forward strand.
TTCACTTTTGTATTTTTAAAATAATTGGTTAACTCTCCACTCTTGTATTAGTAATTGTAAATGTCGGGAAGTGAATTCCGAAGTACACGGTCGACCATAAGTACCAAGAAGCTTTCAAAAGAACTTAGGGACTTAAGTGTGCCTGTGACATCACATTTTTGCCTGAATGTAAAGCGCTACGTTTTGCTCAAACTCACCACGGCACATAACCCAAAGAACACCAGTACTGTAAGGCAGGCTGGAGGCAGCCATTAATTAACTGCCATTAAAATTAATTTCCACAATTTACATAGAGGTCCTTGAGGAAAACCTGTGGCTTTCGAAAACACGACGGAAACTGGGACAGAATTCTACCTTTCAGCAAATCCAATTAAAAGATGTGTGCCGTGAGATTGCTGTCCACCAACACGCCTCAAGGAACTTGACAGTCCAAACAGGTTTTTGAAGAAAGTTACACTGCTCTTATTACTGCTAAAGGCGGTACTTCCATGAAGTATAAACACTGGGGGACATGGAGACGTATCCAATTAGGATATTTTAGTTATGTAGTTATGGTATTTATTTAATACAATTAAATCCCTTTGAAAGTGTGGAGTAACTCCTGATGTGACAAAATCTCCAACCTCTAGGCGGTGTGGACTTTCTAAAAACACTGAATATGGATTAGGGTGTCATTTGTGGCTCACCTTTCTGACCAAGTTTCTTCCCCTCCATCCCTGTTTGAGAGTACAGCAGCTGCAATGCTCTGTGATGGGGAATGAGAGTGCCCGGCGCTACTTCGAGGCAGTTCAAGGTACCGACTGCCAGAAGGGGGAGCTGTTTGGGATACCGAACCTCTTCAGATTGCAAACCCAGGGGACCTGCCTCACCAGGAAAATACTGGAGGTCAGAAGTCACCATGATTGCCTTGGAATTTATCTTCATGTACAGTTGTGCTCATAAGTTTTCATACTCTTTGGGCATTTAATAAATTATCTTTTGGCATTTATTTTGAAAGTATGACTGTGCATGCAAAAAAAATAAGAAGCCATTTTATCACATACAGTGGATATAATGTCTACACACCCCTGTAAAAATGCCAGGTGTTTGTGATGTAAATAAAATGAGACAAAGATAAAGCATGTCAGAACTTTTTCCAACTTATGTGACCTAGAACATGAACAATTCAATTGAAACACAGACTGAAATATTTGAGGGAATAAAACAAAACAAAAAAACTCACAATAACCTAGTTGCGTAAGTGTGCCCACGCTTAAACTAATACTTTTTTTGAAGCACTTTCTGATTTCATCACAGCAGTCAGTCTTTGGGTAGGAGTTTATTAGCATGGCACATCTTGATGTGGCAATATTTGCCCACTCTTCTTTGCAAAAGCTCTCCAAATCTGTCAGATTGCGAAGACATCTCCTGTGCACAGCCCTCTTCAGATCACCCCACAGATGTTCAATTGGCTTCAGGTCTGGGCTCTGGGCCATTCCAAAACATGAATCTTCTTCTGGTGAAGCCATTCTTTTATGGATTTGGATGTGTGCTTTGGGTCTTTCTCTCGCTATAGTGTGAACTTTCTCTTCATCTTCAGTTTTCTAACGGACGCCTGAAGGTTTTTGCCAAAATTGCCAGGTATTTGGAACTGTTCATAATCCTCTCCACCCTGACTAAGGCCCCGGTTCCAGCTGAAGTAAAACAGCCCCAAAGCATGATGCTGCCACCACGATGCTTCACTGTGGGTATGGTGTTCTTTGGGTGATGTGCAGTGTTGTTTTTGCACCAAGCATACCTTTTAGAATTATGGCCAAAACCTTGGTTTCATCAGACCATAACACATTTTCCCACGTGCTTTTGGGAGACTTGCTGTTTGTTTTTGCAATCTTTAGTCGGGCGTGAATGTTTTTCTTTTTAAGAAAATACTTCTGTCTTGCCACCCTATCCCAAAGCCCATTCATTTAAGGAATACGGGAGATTGTTCTCATGTGTAGCACACAGCCAGTATTTGCCAGAATTTCCTGCAGCTCCTTTAATGTTGCTGTGGGCCTCTTGGAAGCCTACCTGACCAGTTTTCTTCTCGTCTTTTCATCCATTTTGGAGGGATGTCCAGTTCTTGGTAATGTCTCTGTTGTGCCATATTTTCTTCACTTGATGATGACTGTCTTCATGGTGTTCCATGGTATATCTCATGCTTTGGAAATACTTTTGTACTCTTCTCTTCTCTGACTGATATCTTTCAACAATGAGATCCCTCTGATGCATTGGATGCTGTCTGCGGATCATGGCTTTTGCTCTGAGATGCAACTAAGAAAATGTTAGGAAAATCTGAACTTTATTTGTGATTAATCAGAGTCACTTCAAATGATGGCAGGTGTGTAATGATTTTATTTAGCATGTGTTTGAATGTGATTGGTTAATTCTGAACACAGCCACATCACCAGTTTTAAGAGGGTGTGCTAACTTATGCAACCAATAGTCAATGAGTTTGCTAGCTGTCACGTAGATGCACTGAGCAGGCTAGATACTGAGCATTGGGGAGCAGAAATGAACCGTCAAAAGACCTGCGTAACAAGGTAATGGAACCTTATAAAGATGGAAAAGGATATTAAAAGATATCCATAGCTATGCAAATGCCAATCAGTACATTTCAATTACTTATTAATAAGTGGAAAATTTGGGGATCTCTTGATAACAAGCCAAGGTCAGGTAGACCAAGAAAGATTTCAGGCAAAACTGCAGGAAGAATTGTTCTGGATACAAAGAAAACCCCACAGGTGACATCAGGAGAAATACTGGCTGCCCAGAAAATAGACAGTATAGTCGTTTTCATGAGCAGTACTTGAACAAAAATTTGCTGCATGGTTGAGTTGCCAGAAAGAGGCCTATACTGCACCAATGCCACAGTATGTGCTCTTTAAAACAAAGTTAACTTGTAATTGTAATTCGTTTTTTTGTGTTATGTCTGTACGTTTGAAATGTGTGAGAACATTTTATTTATTTTGAGATTGTTCAGCAATCAACTGCAGCATTTTAGAATTCTGTTGGTGTCTAAAATGTTACATTTTGAAGTTCAGATTAATTTCAAATTGAGTGGTTCTTGTTTTATTAGGGGTTGTCCATAGGGATTAGCTAAATATTCTCTTTTAAAGTATATAGCCTAATATTATTTAAGGTTTTCTTTAGCACTTCAGTAAGAATTGTGATTTAGTTGTGATACTGTGATCTCTTGAATCGTAACATGTGTATCGTGATACATATCGTATCTTAAGGTACTTGCCAATAACCACCTCTATTTTGGTCATTTTTTTCTTTGTTGCCATGTTTTGTGTTATGACCTACAGTTGAATATGAATCCCATAAGAAATAAAAGAAATGTGTTTTGACTGCTCACGCATGTTTTCTTTACAAATGTTACATTTATTACCAGTTCTCCAAGGGTATGCAAACCTTTGTGCACAACTGTACCTTTTAAAGTTTCAAACGCCATGTGTCATTTGTTGAAAGAAAGTGCAATAGCAAATGTGGACAGAATGGTTTTGTTTTTGTCATGTGACTTCAAATGGAACTGTTGCAACATGTGTACATTAAATATACGATTTATTGGTAGATGATATAAACCCAGTCTCCTGCCTTGGAATGAACTGTTATTTTAAATAGGATATGATCTCATGCTCCAGTAGCACACGGTTTCTGCAGTAGTGAGTGGGATTTTCAGAGGGCATTCGTTAATGGGGATTTATCTCTACTTGCGTGCTTGTATGCGTAAGTGTTTTTTCTGTGTCCTCAGCGGGAGGGGCGAGTGGAGGTGGGAGTAATGACTGCCAACACACACACTGGGGAAGTGGAGGGGGAGACCGAGGAGGAGGAGGACAGGAGGAGGGAGAGTGTGAGTAACCTTTTTCTCAGGGACATTGTCTTTCCCATCCCTCACCCTCCCCATTCCCATGTGAAAAATACATCTCTCTATTTTCCTCTTTCTCCATCTAGCTCTTTCTATCTAACTCTTTTTCTTTTTCTCACGGTGTCTCTGTCTCATGTCCAACAGATGGACATAATTATCCCTTTTATTAGACCACACTGAAGGCTATCTGTTGTGCATTATTTATTTACCCTGCGGTTTGGCCTCTATCTACTGTGACAGATCCCTGCTAAGACCTGGGACAAAGTGTCCTTTTATAAGGCCGGTATGTACTGGGGCCATTCACACTTTAACTGCCACGATACACCACGGCGCAGTAACACGCAATCATGCCACGCAGTAGTCGTGCGGTTGGCGAAAGTCATCCGATTAGCCTCGCTGTAGGTGGTCTTATAAAGGCCTTCGCACAACTCCATTCACACCATAAATGCCACAGGGTTTCCTGTTGTTAAATGTGAATGACATCATGACCCGCGGCGCGTCACGTTCGTGTATGGATGAGTGTTGTCACAAGGGTCTCTGCTTTACCCGACATTGAGAAATGCCTCAGGCAGGACTTGCCCCGTTCCGGAGCTCTGCCCCCAATCCCAGGTCACAACCCAGTGCAATGGCCTCTTCTGCGGTGAATACTTGACACGCAGACAAGCGGGAAGCTCAAGTTCGAATGAGGTGGAGTGAGACCAGGTCGTGAAAGACAGAATGCAAGGAGGAAGAGTGCTTGAGATGTCAACAGTTACCAAAATCAATAGAGGCAGGAGAGGAACTGAGTATGAGGCAAACAATATGTTGAGGACTCAGAAAGTAGCTCCAATCACAAAAAACAAAACTACTTTGACAAATCTAATTTGAAATATATTTTAATCTGTTCAACACTTTTTTTGTTTACTACATGATTCCATATGTGTTATATCATAGTTTTGATGTACTTGCTGTTTTTCAACAATGTGGGAAAAAGTAAAAATAATGAAATTCCCTTGGATGAGTAGGTGGGTCCGAACTTTTAACTGGTATCGTATATACAGTACGAGTGAAGAATTTGGACACCTATAAATATAAATGAATGTTCTGCTGGAAACTATGGAGAAGTATTTGGGTGAACAAGATTTCTCTGCATAGAGTTTAGACTGGTTGACCTTCTCTTGCAGGAGACTGGAAAGGTTTCATCTAAGGACCCCTGTGAACCAAGTAATGGAGCATTCATCGGTGGTGTGGGGGCATCAGCGACCCTCAGTGGACCCCCACGGAGGATTCTGGACTTCAGCAGTGAGGAGGACGACGAGGGAGGCTGCAAGAGAAAGGTCGAGACCGCTAACACCTCTGCCCCACCCGGCCGTCTTAGTCTCCTTCAGCACGGCTTCTCCAGGCTGCTCCAGAGGTCAGGGATCAGGGCTGGGTCAGGAGAGAGCAGTCAGAGTGAGGGGGGAGGGGGGGACTCCGAGGACGGGATCGAAGGTTACGGCACCAACGGGGGCAGCCCCCGAGATGGATCTCCTCGGAAGGATGATGACTGGGACGCCTCCGCCGGCTCTGAGGGACAGGAGAGAATGGAAGGAGAGAGAGTGGATGGACCGAGGGAGCGAAAGCGTATGCCCGACGCCCAGTCAGAAGACGGTGAAGACGTGGGGCGAGTAAGAACCGTTATAAAACGAGCGACGAGGGGGGCGGAGGCAGACAGCAGTGAAGATTCACCTTCGTTTGAGCGAAACAGAAGCCAGATCGCTAAAAGTGGAGTTCCCAGAAGGCACCAGGACTTGTTTGACTCTGATGAGTCAGAGGATATTGAAGTGGACATTGAGGGGCTGCCAAATCCCCCGGCGCTGAAGCGATCCCCCGGTCAGTTGCTGAGGAGGGTGAAGGGAATGGACACCAGACTGGCCAGCAACCGACCAGTAGATCTAACCAAGAGACACGGACACACGGAGGACATAGAGACATTCACCTCCTCAGACGAAGACCACACCCCCGTCAAACGATGCCGATCTCTTCCAGCACCGCAGACAGACAGACACAAAGCGGTCACATTTACTAGACTGAAAAGCCAAAAAGCAAACCGGACTATCCCCTCCGCCAAAGAACGTCTCGGTGGAACCATAGACAATGTCTTAGGTAAGGCTGATTCAGGGGCTGTATTGAGATAGAGTTTAGTGTCTATGAGTTAGGCCATTATTTGTTATTGTTATTCTCCCTGAAGATCTGCTTGGTCCTGTGTGTCAGGTGGCGTGCAGGAGGTGGTGTACACCCACTCGAACCAACATGTGGTGGGCGGGAGCAAGGCGGAGAAGCGACTCAGCAGAGCCGCTTTCAGATATGTGTTTGAACTCCACAAGTACTCCCAGTTTCCAGCCAATGAGCTCGTAGGCACACATGAGGTACACACCCTGACTTAGGTCAGACACCGTCAACCAGTTGGTCCAAATACCAGCTGCTTGCCACTTTGTTTCTTCATAAGAATTTCTATTACTTCCACAGCTCAGCCAATGTATATATTTTTATACTGAAGCTGTGCCATTACTAAGAACAGGGGTTTGACTTTAGTGTGCCCCCCTCAGACGTTGTTGAAGGCGGAATGCAACCCCCGGGCAAACTGAGTTTGACACCCCTTAATTAGAACATTTTGGACCGCAAACAGTTTAAATATCATATAGGTCTCCATTGTTATTTTGTTTCTTTAGGCTGTTCAAAAAACTATAAAGAAGTTACATTGGAGAAATTGGGGTTAATTCCAAGGCACCGTAAAACAAGCAACTTAAAAAAGCACTTTATTTTTCCATGGAATATATTCCGTTAGGCTAGTGAGGGATCAGACCTTGACACGCCTACAAACCCAGCTCTTTTCCTGCCCACTCCAGCGCTTTGTCCGTCATTCACCATTGTGAAAATAACACAAAACATAACGGACACTTACTGGAAGTTAATGCGCTACCTGCTGGAAGATGCACCATTGGGTGTGGTTTCAATATAGGGCCTCTGGTGTCCTTTTTTGTGTCGGCTATCTGACCCCCCCACCCCCAGTGGCCCCTACTTTGTAGGTGATTGTAGGTGCTTGTGTTACAGACCCAGCCCCCCCCCCCCCCCCCCCCCCCCC
>JACXGJ010016591.1:0-12128 GCA_016801105.1 Esox niger
GTTTTAGGGTATGGTTCAGAGTAAGGTTTAGCTGTTCGGGTCGGTTTTAGGGTATGGTTCAGAGTAAGGTTTAGCTGTTAGGGTCGGTTTTAGGGTATGGTTCAGAGTAAGGTTTAGCTGTTAGGGTCGGTTTTAGGGTATGGTTCAGAGTAAGGTTTAGCTGTTATGGTCGGTTTAAGGGTATGGTTCAGAGTAAGGGTTAGCTGTTAGGGTCGGTTTTAGGGTATAGTTCAGAGTAAGGTTTAGCTGTTAGGGTCGGTTTTAGGGTATGGTTTAGCTTGTAGGGTTGAAGTTGCAGTTTAGCCAAAGTGGGTTGGCATTCTGACTGACATCTCTTGGACATCCCACTGTGCCTGGACCCCTTCATCCACCCTACCCAATTAATACACAATTTCCTGCCGCTTGGCTGCTCTAAGGGAATGTCAATTAATAGGAGTGTGTGTGTTGGATCCCATGCACAAGGAACACCGGCCAACAAAGCATCAAAGAAGTGCTAAGAGAAGTCAGTCCAAGCACTTGGTCCTGCCATCATTCGGTCTGTCTGTCTGTCTCTCCTGGGGACACATTCCTTCCTCTTACAGATTTGAGAAGCAAAACATTTTTTAAACAAGCCTCAGATCAGCTCCATCACCCACATGCGTCCTGAAACCGCTTCCAAAGTATTTATTAAAACCTCTCAGTCACACACCAAAAGAGTCCATGGAAACCTCAGGACTGACACACTGTTCCTTTTCAACATTCAATCAGATTTCAAAGGCCCACTTTCCAGCTTTTTGTTGTTTTTCCGGATTCGTTTTCATTATTTGGTTTCATTTATTAGATGTGAATTTGTTGAGCAAGGGCTGTTGTTATTTTGGGCTGAACACAGCTGAGCCAGTGTAAGACATGGACACTCCTGCAGACGCAGACAAAGTGAGAGAAAAGACATGGCATGTTCCTAAGCAGGAGCACGTTCTGTAGTGCCCAACTATTCCCCTACTGTGTGTCCTGCAAATATCCCAGGATGAGCAATTCAATACAAAACCCATGAAAAAACATAAAACCCTGAAGGAAACACCCACAACACCTATTCTTATTCTTGTGAGGACCCCAAACATTATTCCTTTTCAAAATCTAATTTACCCCAAACATAACCATAACTCCTAAAAGCTATATTTAACCCTAAACTTAAATGCAAATCCTAAACCTAATTCTAACCCTAACCCCAATTGAACTTTTACCACAAACCAAACTATTGAGCCAAATACAGCCTCGCTCTTCATGGGGAACAGTAACAATTCTCCAGAAGGTCAAATGTTCCTTGTTTTACTATCCTTGCGGTGGTTTTTGGTCCCCGCGGGTATAGTAAAACACACACACAGACAGCCCTACAGAAACAACACACACCAGGCAAAGTGCTGATGTCAGTGCAGTGTTTTATTTCACAGTCGGGGGAAAATATTGTCATTAATAAGCCGGTAGTGTAGCCGAGGTTTCTGTTATTTCATCAGAGGCTTTGGGCTGATAGGAGTTTCAGACACTGCGATGGAGAAGGCCTTATGCTAGCCGCCCGTTCATTTGTTCTTGATGAGACTCCATGGGCCCCGGAGGCCGACTGTGCCGTTCAGGCCCTCAGACATGGAGGGAGAGCACAGAAATGGTAAGAGGGTTGCCATTGAGCAGCGTGAAACCCAGCATTTAGAGTGTTAGACCAGTAATCAGAAGGTTACGGATTCAAATACTTGTGTCCATAAGGTAAAAAAATCTGCTGATGAGCAAGACGTTGACCCAAACTGCATCAGTAAAAGTGGCGGCTTAGCCAAAATAAAACACCAGCATCCAACACCCTCTGAGCACTGACAGAAAAAAAAATGTATGATCCACGTTGAAGATACTATAAAACTTTCACATTATTCTTCTCCTTAACCACATTGACAAAGCTTTCTATAATAGATATCAGCTAAGGGAGAATGAATAGCTTTTCCACAGATCAAATGAATAAATACACCTGTGTTACATACTCCCGTCACACACCAAACACTCCTAATTATCCACATCTCCCATCCTAAACCTTCTAGAACATTCATGAGTCTGTGCAGACAAGTTGTCACAGGGCCCTACAGCAGATGAACCTGCCTCTCCCCCTCTTCTCGTGCCCTCAGGTGTCGTGACCTCTACTTGTGCCCTCATGTTAGCAGATAAAGGGGGAGGAATCTTTGTTACATTCCTATTGCTCCACACCAGCGACATGTAGGCCCCCGGCTTTCTACCCTGCGGTCGCCCACGCTCAGCTGCGTTCTGCATTTCACCCTCAGAGCTCTAACTGGACGATCGATGAGCAGGGGCGTAGGGATGGGGCGGAGAGGAGGGCCACTACATGTTTTATTTGGAAACAGGTCCTGTGCCAGTAATTGCCTAAAATGACTATAAGAGTAATTGATGGTCTGGCTTTTCACTTTGTCTATACGAATTTCCACAGCGGGTACGTAAGCTCTGTCAAAGCCTGGACGGTCTAGATCAACACACTCTTTATCCATCAACTTTTTTTCTCCCAGATCTCTCGTTCTTTGGTACCTCTTTTTTATTCACCCTTTTGTCCTTTTGCTCGGATTGTGGTGGAGAAAGACGAGGGAGGGATGGTAGAGAATTGCGTACACACACACTTACCAGCAAGGAGTCTAATTGGAGCAAGGCTTGACCCCTGACATCATGTATCAGAGTGTTGAAAGACCTCTCTGACATCATCAAAACGAGACAGACAGACACACTGACACATGACCGGAGGATGACTGTGTTAGCCATTATCACTCAGACACAGACAGATGAGGGGAGGGGGAGTGTCTTTTGTGTGTGTGTGTGTGTGTGTGTGTGTGTGTGTGTATGCATCTGTGTGTTGGACTTTGGTCTGCTCTGAACACCTTTATGGCCCCCGAGAGCTGTGTGAGGTCTGCAGGAAAGCCCCAGGAGAGGGATGAACCTCTGTCCATCATTACGCCTAGCGCCAGGAGGCAGAATATCAAACAAATAAGTACTCACAAAAAATATCTACACTGCAGCCCAAAGAGATGTTATTTTAAGTAACAGTAACGTCATACACTAAATGCAATAGGCAATTATGACAATCTATTGTTTTATTTGTAGAAACAGATTTCCAAAAAAACACAACATTTATAGCAACATTAATTTTATTTGTTTTCATTTTATTAATGTGTTGGTGTGAACCAAACCAAAGGGACTCATTACAGAGAGGCAAGTTAGAGTGTACCCACCACTTTCACAGTCTTCATGTTTGCCTTAAAAAGCCCCTATTACAGCTGTGAATCCAACTGAATAGGATTTTACCAACTATACAACTTTTAGGGCAAAATATATCTTTTGGTTGTACCAATGTTTTGTAAAGTCTAAAAGCTTAGTAAACGAGTTTAAGAATAATTATCTACAATTATTAAACAGTGCCTCTGATTTTCATCCATATTTAAATCAGGACTAAGAATCGACCACGGGAAGACATTCAACACCTCCTGGAAAGCCTTTCTTGTGTCTTTGGCATCACGACCAGTCTATCAGTCTCATAGGGGTGGCTTTACTGACTGACAAGGTTTCCTTAGAACTTTTACCTGGGCTTGGCTACTTTCATAATATATTAAAACTTGACAAACTCCCCAGTCTCTGGTGTAAGGAAGGTTGGTGAAAGCTGGACACAGACCACAGACAAAACACTTCCACAAGTCATCCCAAAGGACAGCGACCGTGTCTGGGAGCTTCCAGGCACTAATACTTATATCAGGTGGAGCCAATTTGGGAGATTGATTATTAAAGTGCCTCTCTAAGACAATGCAATTATTTTCTTATACAAAGGATACAAAAAGTATACACACCCCTGAAAGAATGCCAGGTTTTTCTGATGTAAAAGAATGAGACCAAGAGAAATCATGTCAGAACTTTTTCCACCTTTAATGTGACCTATAATGTGAACAATTCAATTGTTAAAAAACCAAGGTAAAAATTAAATAAAAATAACTCATAATAACCTGGTTGCAAAATTGTGCACACCCTTAAACAAATACTTTGTTCAAGCACCTTTTGATTTTATTACAGCACTCAGTCTTTTTGGGTAGGAGTCTAATAGCATGGCACATCTTGATGTGTCAATATTTGCACCCTCTTCTTTGTAAAAGCGCTCCAAAACTGTCCGATTGCGAGGACATCTGTGAACAGCCCTCTTCAGATCACCCCACAGATGTTCAACTGGATTCAGGTCTGGGCTCAGGCTGGGCCATTCCAAAACGTTAAGCTTTTTCTGGTGAAGCCATGCTTTTGTGGATTTCGATGTGTGCTTTGAATTGTTGTCATGCTGAAAGGTGAACTTCCTTTTCATCTTCAGCTTGCTAACGGATGCCTGAAGGTTTGGTGCCAAATTTGCCTGTTATTAGAAACTGTTCATAATTCCCTCCACCTGACTAAGGCCCCGGTTCCAGCTGAAAAAAACCAGCCCCAAAGCATTATGCTGCCACCACCATGCTTCACTGTGGGCGTGGTGTTCTTTGGGTGATGTGCAGTGTTGTTTGTACACCAAACATACATTTAGAAATTATGGCCAAAGAGTTCAACCTTGGTTTCATCAGACCATAACACATTTTCCCATGTGCTTTTGGGAGACTTGATGTTTGTTGTTGTAAACTTCAGCCGGGCTTGGATGTTTTTCTTTGTAAGAAAAGGCTTGCGTCCTACCCCATAGCCCATTCGTATGAAAAATGTGAGATTGTTGTAATATGTAGCCCAAAGCCAGAACTTGCCAGAAATTCCTGCAGCTCCTTTAATGTTGCTGTAGGCCTCTTGGAAGCCTCCCTGACCGGTTTTCTTCTCGTCTTTTCATCAATTTTGGAGGGACGTCCAGTTCTGGGTAAAGTTTCTGTTGTGCAGGGTCCTCTGTTTTTTCTCCAATTGATGATGATTGTCTTCACTGTGTTACATGGTATATATAATGCTTTGGAAATTATTTTGTACCCTTCTCCTGACTGATATCTTTCAACAATGAGATCCCCCTGACGCTTTGGAAGCTCTCTACGGACCATGGCTTTTGCTCTGAGATGCAACTTAGAAAAGAAAAAAGAAAAAAAATATATATATATTTTTTTTTAATATATATATATGCTTTTGTCCAATTAGGATGAGAAATACATCAAATTAAAGCTGACACTGTGCACTGTAATACCATGGTCATGTATCATTTTAGGTGCAGGAATACAGAGACTATAATACAGAAACTATACAATGGTTCACTGTCAACATACTTTGGGAAAACAACAATCCTGATCAATTTACTTTGCTCAGAAAAGATGTCAATCTTGTTACATGAGTATGGCACAGGGAGAATGATGGCAACAAAAGACATGAGGTTTGAATTCACAAGACTCTTTAGACGAACCCCAGCTGTTCAACTGCTTTAGTAGCATGGGGATATTGTCCACACTGGGAGAACCTTCAGAAATTGCCTGCTAGGCTCTAGAACAGTGGATGAGCATTGATAAATCTTAACTGGACTTCACAGGTATAACCTCATGCTGCCTGCTATTTATCAATTGTCAAAGATCCAAACATCCTGTTTTTTTTATATTACTGAATTACAATTTTGGGGTACATCGGAACTTGATAATTAATTAAAGATGGAATAAGAGAACCTGCCCTCGATTTTCATGAATTTACGTAAATCGGATTCCAAAAATATGAAGCTTAAAACATTTGTTAATCAAAAAAGTTATAGCCCTGATCAGTAAGTTTCAAACTGTTTGAGGATAACCGAGTCACGGGATAATAACTAACTTTAGTAACACTGTCTTATTCTTATTTACATTTAGGTTTCACTGGCAGAACCTAGGTGTGGCAGAGCCATAGCTAAATGTTTTCATTTTCAAACATTCCCTGTCAGTTGTGCATATGGTTCTCCTCTGCCTCTCTGTGAAGCCTGATGGGGATGACGTGAATCCCCGAGGTAGGAGGCCTGCGGAACAGAACTTAGTGTATACAGCCGACGGGGGACAGAGGTTCTCACATCATTCCAGTACCTGAGTCATTTCCAGATCCGGAGGCCAGGGCCGGCATGGTTCCGGGCCGGCTGTGGGATATCACGGTGTGGTGAGACAGTAGCACGGCGAGGCACGGCCGCACGGCGCAAACTTCTAGGGGTTGGGGCTCCGGTGTCTCCTCTCTCCTGGAGTTACGCCATGGGCGGCAGAGGTTCCCTGCAAGAGAAGAGGAATTTAGGCATCGCTTGTCACCTGAACGCACCCACCACCACGCACGTTTGTGTGTGTCTGTTTCAATGCCATGTGGGTAGGTTGTTGGACCAGGAAGAAAGCAGATATACGCATCAATGAAGGAGCTTGTTCAGCAGATGACAGCAAAAAATTTGTAGGATCCTTAACACGGAGGGTCAACTGTTTGAACACACACACGGCTCCATTCCAGACCTTGTTACTCCCCCTTTCATGGACCAGTGGAAACCCCGAACCAGCTGACAGCAGAGAGAGGAGAGCATGAGACAACACCACAGAGCAGACCTGTGAAAAGTCAAACGAGCGTGGAAACGCCTCGCTTCGTAAATACGGTCGGTCAACGGCAGGCCCATCCCAAAGCGGCGGGAGAACAGACAGAGCAAGGGGGAAAGTAACACACACACACACAGTATAAAACACAGCAGGGGAAAACAGTTGGCTAATTGGAAGAAGATTTTCAGATATCCTCTGCATCCTTGGAAGGTTTGTGTCTCTTTTTAGCATTTTCCATGGGACTTCTGTCTTCTGGCGTTCTCCATGGGACTTCTGTCTTCTGGCGTTCTCCATGGGACTTCTGTCTTCTGGCGTTCTCCATGGGACTTCTGTCTTCTGGCGTTCTCCATGAGACGCTAGAAGACAGGACACTCGAGGAAACACAAAGAACAGGAACACTGGTTTTTGGACGGTATTAAGACCGCTGACGAGCCAGCTGCAGTCAGTCAATCTCTGAGGCCTGGGTTGGGGTGGCCTCAGAGGACAGAACCTATTGACCTGTGTAAACACCAGCAGACCACCATACAGCCAGGTGTTGCCACTGTAACGCAGCAGCGAGCTGGCAGTAGACACAAACCTCACGTATAACACATATCACTTACAATACTTTATGCTCACAAAACACAGCCGTGTACACCATCTACACACTTCCATTTCGGCTCCATGTCTCCCCTTAGCCCATTCACTAATACCCTATGGTCCCCATTCGCTCTCCCTCCCTCTTCTGACTCCCTCCCTCTCTCCTAGTCACTCTCTTCACATCTCTCTCTCTCATTTAGCCTAGGGCTCCAATCATACAACCCAGGTTGACCCACTCGAGACTATGGCCCCCGTGTCATGAGCGGGGGTTCAGGGTCCTCCGTACCTGTCTGTTCCTATTCCCCCTCCCTCCCTCCCGACTCCATGTCTCCTCCGGCGACGGTTGAGTTCTGTGAGCAACTGGCCTGAAGTAGAGCGTCAGGACAGGTGTCCTGATGTGGCAGTTCGAATGGATCGGGGGGGAAATCAGTCCCATGTAGTATCATAGTATTATTTGACTATATTAAAATCAATTCATTGTCTCCCCAATTTTTTTTCAAGCAATAAAGCTAAATTATTATTTTACATCATTTTTATTCAGGTAAAACATGAATGCTTCAATTTCTCCAATCCTATTGATGGCACAATGTTTTTTTGGCAGAATAACTGCAGCATTCAAGAATGATATATCAGTTTCAGAAAGCAATTTCCGTTACGACGTCAACGCTGATCGAGCTGTAAATCAAAGGTATGGGATCAATGACAGTGCAAGGAAGTAAGAGCTCAACACGTGTCATGCTGAGTGTATATCGTGTCGCACAAAAATCAAGTACTCAGGTAATACCACCAACTTAAGGGCTCATCTCACCCCACATAAAATTTGAATGTTGCAACAGCAGAGAAACCGAAAAAACAAATCTTAGATAGTCTTCTTACCAGACAACCCTTCAACGGAGAATGGACAAAGGGAATCACACAGTCTGTGACATACTTAATGTAAAGACCTGCACCCAGTGTTGGAGAAAAAAAATATAGCAGCCAAGGGTAGAAGCTATGTATTTACATTTTTGAAAATACAAAACCCTGGTGGGAATTGGCCGAAAACTTTCTGGGGTCCAATTATTCAGGTTTTACCATCTCTGATTTACGCCTGACCCATGTCAATGTGTTTGGAGAAGCCGTGCACTGGCTAACATGGAGAAAAACACACAGCCAAGCCACACGCTCACACCAACCTCATGCAGAGCAATCTGTATCTGTACTCCATCTGAACCTTCACACACACAGACATCGTTCTGGCGTACATCAGAGGAGGCCCCAGCATACTCTGCTTAGCGGCGTCTGACACGCCAGGTTGTGAACGCACCTCTGGGACAGCAACTGCTCCAGGTCAGGGGCAAAATCTGCTGCCCAAAATATCACTGCAACAACATGAACCAGGAAATACCGTGGTCAGGCCCGTTTCCGGGCCATTTAAAATGTAGACGTCCAGACCTGGGTGTCTGAACGCTAGAACACAGGCCCTCGACGGTTCATTTTGTAGGCCAGGAGTTGTAGGAACCTGGAGGGAAGACGTGGCAAAATCGCAAACCGGCAGTCAGGAAGGGATCACTTTTCCTAGCAAAGTGGAAGTACGGGACACAGGTTAACCCAGACACGACCGCTCCGTTGCTATGCCTGCTGGACGTGTAACACAGAGGTGTTTCTGAATGGGCTTCGGGTTAGAGAGACACTAAAGACCAAAGCTTCCGGGGCAATCAGGAGTTCAACGCAGTTCCCCACCAGGCATACATCAGAGGGGCCGCTAGGCAGCAGCAGTCGCCTTGGGCCCGGGCTACAGGAGTTCTGCTGCTTTGAGCACTGAGGACAAAAGCAGCAGCAGTCGCCTTGGGCCCGGGCTACAGGAGTTCTGCTGCTTTGAGCACTGAGGACAAAAGCAGCAGCAGTCACCTTGGGCCCGGGCTACAGGAGTTCTGCTGCTTTGAGCACTGAGGACAAAAGCAGCAGCAGTCGCCTTGGGCCCGGGCTACAGGAGTTCTGCGGCTTTGAGCACTGAGGACAAAAGCAGCAGCAGTCAGCGAACTCCTGTCAAAAGAATTGACCCAAGTTAAATCAGCCCTGAGGTTCACAGCCACAGACAGGGCTGAGGGACAGGAGTAAGACTCTGTTATAACAGTGGGAATGAAAGCCACTTGGTGGGGAGATTGATCTGCCGGCAGCCAGGGATGCTGGAGTCAGGAACATTGGCCATCAGGAACGGCAAGCCGAGGAGAAGGTTCTGCGTTATTCCTGAAATAAAGGGGGATCCATCTTTCCGTCCGGGGCCCTAGGAAGGCCAGGAAGCGTGCCGCGGCGCCGAGAGCACCTGAGGCTTTTACGGTGCCCAAAAGGCCTGTAACTGCCGGACTTCGAGACAAAGTCCAAGTCAAGATGCTTTATTCAGCAATGCCATGGTTATGTCTCTGTACAAATCACACAAAATCAGGTTTGAGTGTAGGATGGGGGGGAGGCAAAGCCACTTTGCCATATGGAAAAGAGAAGTGCAATGAATGAGCCCAATTGCAATGAAAGGTATGCTCTCTTCTCTCCCGGTCACACAGGCCCCTGAAATGGTGCTGCTGCCATCTAGTGGCCTGATGTCCCACTGCAGCTAAACTGTAATAGAACAGTCCAATCCCAAAACACAGCTGGAAGCGCTGCTTGCACAAGACTAGTTGCAGCCCCTTACCAAACAAAGGAGGGCTCTCATCGCATGTCAGCAGACACCTTGTATCTGTTTAGTCTTGCTCAGCGTGAAACCTGACGTCTGATCGGTATCTGAAGAGAAAACAGCCAGAACAGTAACAAGGGATGTGTGAAGATGTTTTTCAAAAACAGACCTGACTGAGGTTAGGATGGGCGAGGCGGCCAGGGACCCAGCTGGAAGTCGACATGAGGTACAAGAACTGGGAGGTGATGGAGAACGTGAGAGAGGATTGGAAGAAGAGCGAGAGGAGAGGGAAAGACAAGAGGGTATAAAAACACCACACTCTTCCCATGATGTCTGACGACACCGTCCTACGAGCGGAGGTACACCGGGGACAGACCCAGTGAACAAGCGTCATCACATCCACCGGAACACGACACATCCACCGGAACACGACACATCCACCGGAACACGACACATCCTCATCTGGACCAAACAATGAGACAGATTGGACAGGAAGACCTGTAGCGGTCTGAGACGAGACGCGGCGAGACATAGACAGCGTGTTTCAGAGGCCCGCGGGCGTAAGCGCTTCCGCATGCGGGCTTGCCTCAGGCCGTGCGTACATGGGCTGGCTGTGTAGCGTACCGGGTAGGAGTGGATTGAGACGGCCCCGGGGAGCCATTTGGGGATTAAGTTTTACTCAAAGGCTAGCCCACTCGGGGTCAGAGGAAGGTCAGACACTTTAGTGCAGGTTAACAGGGCCACCACGTCCCATCCGTCACACACACACACACACACACCAATGACAGACACTGATCCTTCTTCCCATCCCGTGAGAGGAGCTAGAGCCAACAACTCCCACTGCTCAATCTCACCCTGGGCCACAACATCTTCTCCAGTCCTCAGCTAAGTGTCTGGATCTGTGTGTGTGTGTGTGTGTGTGTGTGTGTGTGTGTGTACTCACACACCTGAATCAAGTTTCTTCATCATAACTGATCCACCCATCGGATCTGAACATATTCAGATCTCGTCATGGCATCTTGTCATGTCAGCCATATTCTGGCTGAGATCCTAAAACTATTTAATAAAACAAATCCAGCCTGGTGGAGTAAGCCCTGTTTTTTGTGCTTTAAGATCAGATCATCTTAGACTGCCAAATGACACCGCATTCCCTCCATATGATTTTGGACACTACTATACAGGGTGGAGGAAGTATTTGCATACTTTAACTGAAAGGTTTCAGGTCTTCAACCAGAATCGTATATTAAATAAATGGAACGTGAATCTTTCAACACCCAGCGTCTCACCCTGAAACTCGGACTGAACCCGCCCACTTGATAACTGGTCATACGAAATGACTGAAACCAAACACTTCCTGTAGTTGTTGATCAATGTCTCATGGCATTTTGGCCACCCCTTCCATGCAGAGCAGACTTTTTTCCATGACCTGCCACAACATCTCAATTAGGTTTAAGTCTGAACATCGACTAGACCATTCTGGTGTAGACTTGCTTGTGTGTTTTGCATTATTGTCTTGTTGCATTGACCCAGGTGCTCTACAGATTTAGCTCACAGGCAGTTCGCAGGACATTCTTTTCTCCAGACATAACAAGACCCATGTCGTCCAAAAAGCTCCACTTTGGACTCATCTTTCCATAGCACATTTTTCATGGAGATTTTCTTTTGAGAATATTAGCTGAATACAGAGCACATATGGGTCATGCATCAAGATGATAATCCAACTCACAATGCCAGAATGACATCAGAATGGCAGTTAGAGTTTAAAGGGGCAATCACCTTTTCCCAGGAGATTGGGGGCTGTATAACATTGTATAAGTTAATTAATTAGTTAGTTGTCTTTAATATCCCTGAGGAGCAATTTGTTGCAAAGCCAGCAGTAAAAAAACACAAACAACATACAATTACTTTGAGTAATTCAGAAAACCAACAGCAGCAGGGACAAAAGAATGGAAGATACCTGAACACACTAAACAAGGGTCAGTAGGGTCAGTAGGGATAAAAAAGTAACAGGACATTCATTAATCATTAGTTTTAGACCTTACTATGGCCTAGTATTATCATGCAGATATATCTCATCCAGCTTAAGGACTGCTTAAACAACTATCAATTGCTATCTTTAAGTTCACCAACCATCTCTCCTTTCCTCCTCCCCAACCCCTGCCCCCTCCTCCTCCTCCTGCTGCTGATAGCTCCACACCTCCTCTCACATATAACACCAAACCCACTCGCGCAGATCGCACCACACCTGCTTCTCCTCCTCCTCCAGATATCACCACAAGTCCTCATGCAGATAACGCCATACATCCTTCGCCTGTAAATAACCTCACAGCACCTCCTCCTTGAGATAGCAGCTCAAAAATGGCTGTGAAGGA
>JACXGJ010016592.1:0-12127 GCA_016801105.1 Esox niger
CAGGGCACCCCAGGACCAAGTGCCTCGGCGGGGTAGGGGGGGCTCGTCTGGGACGGGGAAGGAGGTTGGTGGGAGGTTACTGGGGGGGGGGGGGGGGATTAGGCTGTCGGGCCAAGGTCATGCCTGGGAAAAAAGCAGACCCAGAATCCCGTGCAACATGTTCCGCACAGCTGTCACTAAACGTCGGGCAGCCGCAAAATTTTTTTTATAATAAAAGCCAACATTTTTTTCATTGTCTGTCTGAAAACGGCCCTTTTTTCTACCCAGAGAAACGGGTTCACATGTTTCGACACCCACAGTTAATATGTCATGGGCTTTGACCTCAGGAACCTGGAACAATGCAGGACGAAGGAGAAAATAGCGACTGGACGGGTGGGTGAGGGAAGTGTGGGTTTTCGGGGGGGGGGGGCGATGGGAAACTGACTTGCTTTCCTGTTTTGTTTTATTATTGTTTCCTTCCCACATCAGGGGTTTAGGTCAGCACAAGTTGTGGAGGAGAGCTGTGGGGCAAGGTGCTGCTGGCCTCAGTGTTCACGTCCATTCCCAAGCTGCCCCTTCAGGAGACACGATGAACCTCTCATCCAGAATGCACAAGTGCTATTTGTTTTAAATGTGACTTTTTTCAATGCCTATGAAGTGCATTGACGCCAATCCTAGTCGCCATTATCATGGATCGACGCTGCTGGAGGACATCCAGAGTTGCATAGATCATGATGGAGGATGGCAGATCCTCCTCTCCACCCTCAGGGCTGGAGGACTCAGGAGCTACACACTCCCAGACAACATCCTATCCGGATCTTTGTCTGCTCTGCAGGCTCTGACTAGTTGGTTCCAGGTCCTCTTGTCTCTATACAGCTTGGCTCTGTCGATCCACATGGTCTGTTTTGTCACTGCTATGCAGATGACACTCAAACGTTTTTCCCCTTCCTACCTCTGACAACCAGCCAGAGACACACACATCTCAACACACCTGGCTGACATCTGTGCCTGGACATCGGCCCGCCACCTCAAGTTCAACCTTGACATGAAAGTGCCGCTCTGGCGGAAGGCTCATCTGCTGCCACGCCTCTTCATGGCGGTTGAAAACTCCAACGGGTTTGAGAAGAGACTCACCTTAATCTCCAGGATGCTCTTGTTGCCCTTGGAGGTGACGGTGGGTCTCTGGAAGTCCTCAAAGCGGGGGTCCTCGACGTACAGCAGATCAAACTGTGCAGTGGAGAAACCGTCAAGTAGAAACGCGCCCTTTGTGACCACAGGAGGCTGCAGGCCCAGGTCTTTCAGGGACGGGGTGGTACACAAGATGGCCAGCCTGTCTTCACCCTGCGTACAGTCCTGCAGGAAGGAAACACACACACACACACACACACACATTGTCTTCTTTATGTAATGGTGGAGGTTACAACGACACACCAAGGTAGAAATATGTGTATGAATACTGATAACATTTTCCCCATCATCACATGCCAAGCGTCCACACTAATCCTTCACATGGAAGAATACATCCCACGGAGAATCACACGCTAATTGTTCGTTCCATCCATTTACAGCTCCATACTTACAGCTGCACTGGGTTTAAGAGCCTTGCTCCGGGGCACAACGGAAATAAACAACAGTCTGGATTGAATCCAAAATGATTGCCATTACTAGAGCTTTACCACGTGCTTGACTGGAGAAGCATTGTCTCTTTCCACCTACTTAAAAATGTATGTGTACAACCCACCTGCTGAGACATGAATGTGTGTCCATACACATGAGACAAAGCAGAATCAGTATAAACAGAATCAGATGCCCCCCCAGGCAATGGATTCTAAACAGACGCTAAGATGCTAAGCATATCTGACAGTTGCTTTGTTTCTCTAGATACGTGGCTCACGATCAAAACTGTGAGAGGATTTGCAAAGTGCAGTGGGAGCTGCCTTGATACTCTGTATCATTCTGTCAGATAGGAAATGTAATTTAAAACGCCCCCATTCAAAGAGCATGAATCTGGCTCTGTTTTTACAGTTACACATGCTGTTTCGAAATCTCCACAATGTCATTATGTGTTACGGATATTGCCAAAGGCAACATTAATGATCCAGTGGAACATTCCTTCCAGCGATGCAGATCACAGTCCCACCAGGTCACATTAAGAATTAAGTGATGCCAGGACGTCGAGCATGAATTTCCATGGAATCCAAGCCATTCAAAACTGATAGGTGGCTACATATTTTTAGGCCAGCCTACTCATTAGAGTTCAAACTGCGTGAGATGTCTTTTTAAATAGGCACGGTCAGGTGCAACATCCTTGTACCGTTCCCACCTTAACTTCTCCATTTGTTTGCATGACAGAAATGGATGTCATGTCACAATCACCTAAAACTCCCTGTTTCACCGGCACCTCTTCAAAGCAGGTGTGAGAGATTAGATTCAGCCAGAGGACGGTCAGTGGGCTTGAATTAATGTCACTCATTTAAATGTTTATTTTCAGGGGTACTTCTACTTAATGTTTACGTACAGTATATAGTACATTATCTCTTTTAACCTGACCATTATTAAGCCTCTGAAAGCACAATCATAGAGAGAGAACATAAACCACTAAACCGCCAAAAACTACAAAGGTATGATGCTACACAAAATGGACTTAATTCTTTACTTCTTATCCTTTATCAACATAACCCTAACCCTAACAATATACCTGAGGACTGCATTCTACACATTAAAAGTGAAATAAAAGAGGAGCTTATACTTAAGTTATCTTTCAAACATACATTTCTCACAAAAAACTATGAAAATCTAATTTGGCAGGCAGCTCCTATCAGTCACCATGGATGTGCTCTGACTACAGATGTTCCCAAAGGGTCGGTTGACGGCCTTCGCTACGGCTCCTTCTATTCACCAAGACACGTGATGTAAACATCTCAAGCTCTGCCTTGACATGGTTGAGCTGCTCTTCCTTTTGTTGACAAACACTTGGCGTCCCCCCCTCCGAATACACACAACCTTCGTGTGACCCGAAACTATGATTTTCTCTACAAGCATCAGTGCGGTGTTCACAAAGAAAATTAACTACTAGTAGGTGTGTTGCTGACAGGGCCAGTTGCCTAGTAGGAAATCCTTGGCCTACAGGTCTTAGAGAGCCCAATCATCTTCAAAATTACAGACCAAATGAATTGGCCTCTACTAGTTCTTTTCCTGTAACTCACATGATTTAAGTATGAATTTGCTCTATTGGGAAGTGAAAAACCAAACAAACACCAAACCATGGAGTTCAAATACTAAAAGGGCAGCAGGGGATTTGTATGAACATGTTTCAAAAGCCCTAAATGTCTCCAACTGGATGACCAGTCATTAAGAAGACCACTGATAACCTTGACAGAGCTACAGGGTCTTACGCCCACGACTTGTCAAAGTGCGCATGTAACAGCAATATCCCAAACACCCCACAAATGTGGCCTGTACGGTAGTGTGTCAAGATGGAAGCCATGACAGAATACCAGTCTGAATCCCGTTTTATTCCAATTTGAAGATTCTGTAGCCATTTGACAATACGTTGGTCCGACTGAACAAAACTGTACTCAGTGACTGGGATCAGAGTAGAAGTGAAAAATAATTGAGAACTGTACTGAAAAGTCCTTGACGGAAACTTGCTGAACTCCGCAAGAAAGCTAAAACTGGGACGACGTTTACCTTTTAGCATGTCAGTGCTAGTTTTACCCCATCCAAGGCTACAGAGGTTAAATTCAACTATATTTTGAAACAAATGTGGAGTAAATCCAAATGTAAATTTGGGACACTGACACTATAGAAGGTGTAGACTTTCATACCCAATCTTCTTGATCTGACTTCTTTGCACACTGCCATTATGATTCATCAACACAAACCGTAGACATGTTTAAGGTCAGCTTGATTTAGGGCACATTTCACAGAGGGGCAAATCTCAACATGATGCTTGAATAAATAAGTGCAGGAATGCATTCAACCAACATAATTCACAAAACAGTTGCTTAGTTACATGACGATAAATATGCAGTACATAAAACTCGGACCGTGAAGGATAGAAGTTGTCATTGGTTAAGACATATTATCTGAAGTGGCTACCACGGTTTTGACTAAATCCCCCAATAGTTTTTTCTCTGTTAAAAAAGGACTAAATCCACCCAACTGCATTTAATTTTAACCAAATATTTGTGTGTAAAAAATGCATCATGTTTTTGGCCCATGCAGGCATTTTGCCAACCTCTGCCTCAAAGGCAAATTCTGAATCCAATTTCAGCTATTTCCTCATTCCTTCCCTTTCACAAATAATGTGGTCATGGGGAGACCCACGGTGTGGTGAAGTAGGTGTTATCTGTACCCCAAGGTGTCCTAACATACAGTACATGAGGCATTAATTGTAGATTTGACTGACATATTTTTATTTAAAACATGAGCTTTCGTATTTTCAATGAAGAAAGCGTCATGGGCAGATCCTCTGTAGCCTCCAGTCCAGAAAAACATGCCGTGGTTAAAGCCAGGTCATCTTTCAGACACAGCCACAAGTAAATGTTTGCAGTGTGGTTAGGGGCCGTTGATATTGTATATTTATCTGGTGCGCCACTAAAACAAACATGTCCTTGGGTGGAAAGATAACCCGAACAGACAGAAATCACACACAAAGTACCACATGGCACCAGAACCATGTTTCTTGTGGTCAATGTGCACTAATATCACATGACCCATCTGCTTAGACCAGCAGAACAGCACCCTGCACCGCGCTGACAGCTTCTGACAAAGCACATGTTGTCCATGAATTACTGGCTGGATCAGGTCGGTCCACCGAGGCCATTATCTTGACTGAAAATATTTGTCCCAATTTGAACCAAGTTTGTCCGTCCATTTTGGTCACATTTTGCCGACGATCAGCTACAGCTTGTTGCCCCAAACTCGGGGAGAATTAAAGGTCCTTGAATATAGTGTTTTTACCTATTGAATGATGTTGGCTTCACATTTATGAGAAAGTTTGTTCTTTATTTTACACGCTATATGTTGCATGGACACAGTGTGCTACTGTACCATTGCTAAAAAAGTAGGTACAATAATTTACCTGCAGGTTGGTTTGAGGTACAATGATTTACGTTGGTGTGTTATTGAATGACTTTGGATATTTTCTTTTATTTGGTGAATTTCTTGAGGTTTACAATTTCTTGAGAGGTATTTATAAAGCGGTAAAATACTGAATTCAATAGTATTAGGTATATTTCATATTCATTAATGTAAATGCTCTAAGACCTTAATTGTTTTATCGTTTGTTAGTTCGATAGGCCAACAATAGTTATTCAATTTAGGCTCCATTTGAATTTTTATATATAATTTTTTTTCTCTTTTAAACCCTTTAACGTCACTACAAATTGAACTAGCCTCAAGTTTAAATCGCCATGGTAACATTTACTGCCACTGTACAATGGGGCAAAAAAGTACAGTGGAAGTAAACGTTACCATGGCCACCAATTGTGCAAGTTCTCCCACTTAAAAAGATGAAAGAGGCCTGTAATTTTCATCAGAGGTACACTTCAACTATGAGAGACAAAATGTGAAAATAAAATCCAGAAAATCACATTGTAGGATTTTTTTTATGAATTTATTGGTAAATTCCTCTGTAAAATAAGTATTTGGTCACCTACAAACAAGCAAGATTTCTGGCTCTCACAGACCTGTAACAACTTCTTTAAGAGGCTCCTCTGTCCTCCACCCATTACCTGTATTATTGGCAACTGTTTGAACTTGTTATCAGTATAAAAGACACCTGTCCACAACCTCAAACAGTCACACTCCAAACTCCACTATAGCCAAGACGAAAGAACTGTCAAAGGACAGCAGAAACAAAATTGTAGAACTGCACCAGACTGGGAAGACTGAATCTGCAATAGGTAAGCAGCTTGGTGTGAAGAAATCAACTGTGGGAGCAATTATAAGAAAATGGAAGACATACAAGACCACTGATAATCTCCCTCGATCTGGTGCTCCACGCAAGATCTCACCCTGTGGGGACAAAATGATCACAAGAACGGTGAGCAAAAATCCCAGAACCACACGGGGGGGACCTAGTGAATGACCTGCAGAGAGCTGTGACCAAAGTAACAAATGCTACCATCAGTAACACACTACGCCGCCAGGGACTCAAATCCTGCAGTGCCAGACGTGTCCCCCTGCTTAAGCCACTACATGTCCAGGCCCGTCTGAGGTTTGCTAGAGAGCATTTGGATGATCCAGAAGAGGATTGGGAGAATGTCATATGGTCAGATATAACTTTTTGGTAAAAACTCAACCCGTCGTGTTTGGAGGAGAAAGAATGCTGAGTTGCATCCAAAGAACAACATACCTACTGTGAAGCATGGGGGTGGAAACATCATGCTTTGGGGCTGTTTTTCTGCAAATGGACCAGGACAACTGATCCGTGTAAAGGAAAGAATGAATGGGGCCATGTATCGTGGGATTTTGAGTGAAAACCTCCTTCCATCAGCAAGGGCATTGAAGATGAAACGTGGCTGGGTCTTTCAGCATGACAATGATCCCAAACACACCACCCGGGCAACGAAGGAGTAGCTTCATAAGAAACATTTCAAGGTCCTGGAGTGGCCTAGCCAGTCACCAGATCTCAAAACCATAGAAAATCTTTGGAGGGAGTTGAAAGTCTGTGTTGCCCAGCGACAGCCCCAAAACATCACTGCTCTAGAGGAGATCTGCATGGAGGAATGGACCAAAATACCAGCAACAGTGTGTGAAAACCTTGTGAAGACTTACAGAAAAAGTTTGACCTCTGTCATTGCCAACAAAGGGTATATAACAAAGTATTGAGATGAACTTTTGTTATTGACCAAATACTTATTTTCCACCATAATTTACCAATAGATTCAGAAAAAATCCTACAATGTGATTTTCTAAAAAAAAAAAATCTCATTTTGTCTCTCATAGTTGAAGTGTACCTATGATTAAAATTACAGGCCTCTCTTATCTTTTTAAGTGGGAGAACTTGCACAATTGGTGGCTGACTAAATACTTTTTTGCCCCACTGTATTTACTGAAGCCCATGTTCAGGGTTTGTTGGTTGTCAACTGATTTCCGAAACCAATTCACTCCTTGTTAGAATTTTGATACATTTGGCTGGCAAATGTTTTGCAACTCTCTCAATTCAAATAAAATTCCAGAAGCCCCAAGAAAACATACAAAATCAAAACCAATATCCTGCCTTAATAGGAAAGTCATGTTGCATTTATGTAACTGGGTTTACTCAGATTGCCCCACTGATAATAATTTTGGACTGGTAACTAACCGGTTACATTTATATTTTTTTATTTGCCACCAGTAGAACATCTATCACTCACTCACTCAATCAATCAATCAGTGGGACAGCCAATCAAGCCTGTGGTAGAAAAGCAGGGGTCGTTTTATGTGTTTCCGAAACTTCCTGTTAACAATTCAGTTCCCTTAGACAGACTTCCAACCCCAGGTCCCTGTTGAGCAATAACCCAGATAAAAACACACGCAGGCCCTTGTTTACTCACACACACATGAAAAAGCACAGACACACATACGCACAGAAACTCCCCCTGCAGGCTTTGTGTGGGTTGGGAGGATGCCACCCTAAAACAAGGCCTTAGTTTAGAGTGTGTTGGAAAAAGTGGCTTGCTGAACCACCAGACCTGGACTCACAGCGGGGAGACAGTAACAATAGTTAAACTCAATGGAATATAAAGTTTCCATGTACAGGAATAAACAGGCCAAAAACTGTTTCCCCAAAAAGATGTTCTGACAGGATGCTTTGGACGCACGCTCATACATACATACATAACATGATTCAGATTGAAGTATCCACAGGCTCCAGTCCCCAGCAATTTACAGCACATGCATTTTTCACACTGAGCCCCTGTGGGAATGTTCCGCCGACTGAGCTATATGGGACATTATGTTAGCTAAGAGAGACACACAGCGAGTCACTAAATTACGTGAACCTGGCATGGGAGCAACAGAAGGATGGGAAAGGGGCCTCACGCTTGACCCCTTCAGACCTCCGCCAGGCAGGGCATTGGACATGCTGCAGACAGTGTAGGAGGTGATCGGAACGGCCGGCCAGACCTAGGTCTTAAATCTACAGTGAACAACCATGCTATTAACGCGGCCGAAAGGTGTCTGGCCTAGAACTGTAGAGAGTGAAACAAAGGGGATTCAGCTGTTCTCTTTTCACAGGACACTTCTCAGTGTTATATTGCAGTTATAGAGCACTGCAGGGCATAATAACATAGAATATGGGAAAGGCAGACCTGTGTCTTGTGTTTAGCGGACAGGAAACCTGTCATGTTAGAACCATTGCAACAGGTGTTTCGCGATTCGGTTGAAACACTGAGTCTATTAAAACGAATTCTCCAACAGACCGCAACCAGAACCCCTGGCATCTATTGGACTGTTCCTTGGCCCCTCCACCTCTCTCGTAATTGAAGTGGTACGCCCCTGACTTGTACTGTGAAAATTCACGCTCACTATATGGCTCTGTATATTTTTTTGCATGGCCCCTTTGGCTTTTTGGACATGGCATATTTTCCCTGTGGCTTAAAAAAACAGACTTTGATGTTTGTGGGAAAGCTGAGATTGCCTGAGTCTCGGAATGACTCCAGATCTGAGAAACAGATATCAAGCCGATGCTGAAGGTTTTCTTCTTACTGCGACCCGTCTCCCCTGCTGTGGTGGACAAACCACATGTTGTAATCTGGAAGGTTTCTTTGTCTTTTCTCCAGATCATTTTGCAATGAAATCTATAAGAAGTGGATAAGTAGCGTGTGTGTGTGTGTGTGTGTGTGTGTGGGTGGGTGGGGGGGGGGCTGCATGTGTGTTTGTACAGTACTCCATCTGAAGATGATATTATGGACTCAGATTCCAACCAACAGACCCATCTTATTCCAGTGGTCTGTGCCGTCAGGCTACCCAGGAAATGGAACTTGAAATGTACAATAGTAAAATGTAATCCCTAATTTCCATTTCTTTACCACTAAACAATCACAGAGCTGCAATGGTGCTAGGGGATGAGATTACCGCTATAAGGAAGGAAATCCCTGTCTATTTCTTTCCCTCTTTGGCATTCAGATGTCCAGGGGTGTCCTCTTTGGAATAGAGGAAATCCCTGTCTATTTCTTTCCCTCTTTGGCATTCAGATGTCCAGGGGTGTCCTCTTTGGAATAGAGGAAATCCCTGTCTATTTCTTTCCCTCTTTGGTATTCAGATGTCCAGGGGTGTCCTCTTTGGAATAGAGGAAATCCCTGTCTATTTCTTTCCCTCTTTGGTATTCAGATGTCCAGGGGTGTCCCTGACCCCCTTTTTGGAAACAGAAGGACTCTATCACTCTCTCTTTCACACACTTTCCTGCCCCCGTCATGCTGAGGGTCAAAACGATACTGTGCCCTATCCCATCTCTTCCTACACAGTGGCTCAGCTCAGCCTGGTTACTGTGGAAAATTTGAGAGCGACAGCTGAAGCGGTTCAGGGGTTTAGAGAAATATCATCCTATGACATTATCAACTATCCTATACCATTTAGACATTATCCTGCTAGGACATTATCCTTAATCCTAAATCAGTAGATATGATCCTGCTAAGGCATTATCCCCATCCTAAATCACAGAGATATTATCCTGCAGGGGCATTATACCCAAATCCTAAATCATTAGGATATTATCCTGCTAAGGCATTATCATTGCACATTGTCATTGTCCATAACACTTAGAGATACTCCTTGTGATTGCTATGGCATTGCCACCCCTCATATATAATTACACATTATAACCCATGTGGATTTCACTGGTTCCTTGTCCTGTACGTTCACAGCCAGCCAGCCAGTCTCCTGCAGGGCACAGTTGTCAAATTCTCTCACATGAAAAAGAGACACAGAAAATGGCCATTCATTCAAAGTTGTGGTACATTCTAAAATGGTTCTAGGAGAATGAATAGGGCCTTTTCAAAACTGCCAACATGAAATCATATGGGGACATAGTGACTGTGTTACCAGGACACCTGCTCCTCCCCTACAGCCCCCCAACCCCCCTCAGCAGTTCTGTCTGAGTGGCGACCCCAGCCCTTCCCTGGGGCCCAATAGAGCCCTAACCTCATCACAGGTCAGGTCACACCAGGAGGAGGTCAGTGAAAGGGAAACTGAAAGGTGAGCTGCTTGTGTGTCTTGACGTCTGGGGTATAGTTTAGCTAATACAGATACACTGGTCTGGGGGCGGTTCAGGGAAAAGGTTTATAGATACAGTGCTAGCGGAGCGTGTGTGTGTGTGTTTGCCTTTGTTTGTTTCCGTGTGCGTTTCTTCTAAGAGTGTCAAGACTAAACCTGCCAGTGTACTTTGCTATCACTATGTAAGATAACATCTTCACAAATCTCTGCCTGTCCCTGATCCTCCCTCTGGTGCTCGGCCCAAAAACCTGCCACACAACAAAAGGAACGAGCGATTCAAATTAATAACTGACAAAACGTACACCGACCAACCAGCAACCCCCCGACACTTACATCTACGCCCCCCGGACCTTTTTTCAGGGCAGGGTAACATTTCAAAAACAACTTAAGCGAAAGCTGATCTCCTAGATGTTTATCAAGGTGCCTTATAAAAGTGGAACGAACAGAGTGCCAGGTCAGCAGCTCTGAGGTGTCGCCGAGCTCGGGCCTGAACAGACGTGTGCAGATCACATCTTCTCAGAAACACACGATTCAACCCAGCTTGAACAGATTGGGGCCCAATAACAACGTGCGTCCCAAATGACACCACATCACCACGTGCACGAGCCCTACAGAGTGCCCTCCGTTTTACCACAGACTCTGGTCTAGAGGGAAGGACTACGTAGCAGGAAAGGGTGTGGATTGGTACAACAAAAGGGGAATCAACCCACTGAGGCCAGATAATACAGCCAAGTCAGCTACTGAAACATTGCTGTGTGACTCAGAGGTGATGACTCTGAAATACATCAAGCATGGACTTTCCATTTCCTCCCCCCCCCCCCGACATACATACAAATCTATCCAGCACGGTTCTCCCTATTGTTTTAACACCGTTCACATTTCACAGGCCCTTAACGACAATACCAGCCACATGGACGACGGCCGGGAGGGATTTTGTTTTCACGCAGGCGGGCAGATCTCCGGTCTGTTGCCCCGACAGACAGACAGACAGACAGACGGCCAGTCTAATTTGATAAAGGCTCAATAGGACACTCACCACAGTGAAGACCTTGCCCTCCTGGCCGGTGAGGCTGAGGACCATCTGAGGCTGGAGAGCTGAGCTGAGGTAGAAGCCCTGGGCCACTATGGTGCTGCCTCCGCTGTTGGGCGCACGAAGAGAGAAGGCCGTGAATGGTCATACAGTGTGTTCTCTATGGGGAAAACGCGTGTCAGCAATCAGCCACAAGCGTTATCGATTAGCCACTAGCTGCCCACCAGAACAATGCATGAAGATACATTGTGAATTTAATGGGGAAAGCTGCTTGATGTGTCGGCCGTGAGGGACTCATGTACTCACATCCCACATACTTCCTGTCAAAAAGCCCTGAGATAATGTGTCCCTCCACGCCCACCTAATCTCCGTGAGTGTCTCTCTCCCTTTCCCCTCTTCTCTGCACAATACTCAAACTGTTACCTCTCTCTGTCTGTCTCTGTGACGTCTGTGTGTTCAGAAGTTCCCCTGTCCTCTATGTCGGTCTCTGTGACCTCTGTGTGTTCTTAAGGTCCCTTGTTCTCTCTGTCTCTGTGACCTCTGTGTGTTCATAAGATCCCCTGTCCTCTCTGTCTGTCTCTGTGACCTCTGTGTTCATAAGGTCCACTGTTCTCTCTGTCTCTGTGACCTCTGTGTGTTCATAAGATCCCCTGTCCTCTCTGTCTGTCTCTGTGACCTCTGTGTTCATAAGGTCCACTGTTCTCTCTGTCTCTGTGACCTCTGTGTGTTCATAAGGTCCCCTGTTCTTTCTGTCTGTCTCTGTGACCTCTGTGTGTTCATAAGGTCCCCTGTTCTTTCTGTCTGTCTCTGTGACCTCTGTGTTCATAAGATCCCCTGTTCTCTCTGTCTCTGTGACCTCTGTGTTCATAAGGTCCACTGTTCTCTCTGTCTCTGTGACCTCTGTGTGTTCATAAG
>JACXGJ010016593.1:0-12125 GCA_016801105.1 Esox niger
ACCAAAATAAACCACAACTACGTGCACAAACATTCAACATAAGTAGGTTCCCCAATTGGAGGCAATAACGAACACCTGCCTCCAATTGGGGAAACCAAAGCACATAGAGGTGGCTAGAGCCACCTATTTAGGCCATGTCCTGGCTATGGCCCCAGCCAGCGCAAAGATGGCTAGGGGCATAGCCAGGACATGACAAACGTGATCAAGTTCAATAGGCATGATAGTGAACCAAGATGTCTGTTTTTCTCCCTTTAATTCTCTCAGTTCATATTGGTAATGCCCACATCAACATGCTAAGGCATACCTAGTACGACTTGAACACTTCCATGTAAAATTCTGGATCACCAAAGTGTTCCGATCATGGCTTTTTTGCAGTGTTGCATTCTGTAAGGACCATTAATTAAGTCTCCAACATCTACCCTGGCTAAGATGGTCATCTGATATAGGATTAGTTTAGAAGATATAAAGGATGGACATATTGTGGTGGAGAGAAAACGATTTAACCTTGGCATGTAGTTTGGTAAGGTGTTAGACAGTGTGTTCTCCAGCCAAACATAGTTGGATGAGATGACTTGTTCAAACTTCACAACCTCACATGTAGTAATCACATCAAGGGAAAGGTGGTCATTCTTCCTACCAAAGCACATGAATTTTTTTGTAGATGTTCAGAAGAAGCTAAAAGGCAGGGCAACCGTGCTGGTTGCAAAGAAAACATTGTTTTAAAACTCTTAACACAAAAAGGTATAATACGCAAGGTATAATACACAAATTGTGGAATGGAGAGATTCACACTACCTTTGCTATACTATATAAATCTACCTAGCCAACCGGGCTAAGTCAGCTCAGAGACACCAGAACTCCTTAGCTGGTACACATTGATGGAATGGTCTACTGTGTCAAAGGCTTTCACCATGTCAACAAAAATAGCAGCACAACATTGCTTTGTGTCAAGGGCAGTGGTAACATAATTTAAAGCCTTTGGATATGAAGTGACACAACCAAAATCACAACGGGAAACAGCAAACAAAATGAATCAGCCTGAAATCCCCTTAAACCAATACTTTCAGTGGGTGAATTTTTTGTAATAATAATAATTAAAAAAATAAAAAATAAAATAATAATAATAATAATACATTATATTTATATAGCGCTATTCAAGGACCCAAAGATGCTGTACCAATGTGACATGGAACAGAAAACATACAGAAATTAAAGAAATGCTATGAGAATATAATGAAGATTGAGCGTGTGGGATTTGGCATGGCGATAGGTAGGCATAATAGCGCCAACATGCAGAAAACACAGCCAGTTACTGGAACAGAAATTGGGCAAATCCTGACCTGTATTCTAGCCAAAATCCAAATGTAGTTATTCATTTGGACTTGGGCCAAAATACAGGTCAGGATTTGGCAAGCCTCAGTAAAAGGTCTAGGATTTATTTATTCCAATTTATTCCATTTAAAGATCATATTAGAAAGCAATTTCATCAGGTAACATGAGCAAAAATCCAGGGAGGTTTTTAGTTTTTTAGGGGTCAGTTCACACAAATTAATACAGATTCCCTCACAGAAACCTGTTAGCCTTAGGATGTAATATTAGCCTTTAATATTATATATTCCCAGCAGTTATCTAATATGGGTGTTGCTGTCTTACAGTTGTGCTCAAAAGTTTGCATACCCTTCGAAAATTGGTCATATGTACCATTTGTAAAGAAAACATGAGTGAGCAGGCAAAACACATGTCTTTTATTTCTTATGGGATTCACATTCAGCTGTAGGTCATAACAGAATGGCACAATCATAAAACAAAACATGGCAACAAAGAAAATAATTAACGGAACCCTGTTCAAGAGTCTACATACTCTTAGTTCTTAATTCTGTGTATTGCCCCCTTTAGCATCAATGACAGCATGCACTCTTTTGTAATAGTTGTCTATGAGGCCCTGAATTCTTGCAGGTGGTGTAGCTGCCCATTTGTCTTGGCAAAAGTCAGGTCAGGCAAAGTCTTTGGCTATCTTGCATGAACCGAACGTTTAAGATCTCCTCAGAGTGGCTCGATGATATTAAGGTCAGGAGACTGTGATGGCCAGTCCAGAACCTTCACCTTTTTCTGCTGTAACCACTGGAGGGTCAACTTGTCCTTGTGCTTAGGGTCATTGTCCTGCTGGAAAGTACTAGTGTGTCCGGTGTGCAGCGTTCGTGCAGAAGAATGCAAATTGTCTGCCAGTGTTTTCTGATAACATGCTGCATTCATCTTGCCATAAATGTTCACAATATTTCCCATGCCTTTAGAGTTCACTCCCCCTCCTAAACATCAGTGAGCCACCACCATGTTTCACAGTGGGGATGTTATTCTGTTCGCTATAGGCTTTGTTAACCCCTCTCCAAACAGCGCTTATGTTTGTGACATAAAGCTCTATTTTGATCTCGTCAATCCAAATCACAGTGTGCCAGAAGCTCTTAGGTATGTCAAGGTGTTGTCGGGCATATTGTAACAGGGCTTTTCTGCGGCATTGTAGCAGTAAAGGCTTCTTTTTGGCAACTTGACCATGCAGCTCATTTTTGTTCAAGTATCCTCGTATTGTGCTCCTTGAAACAACAACATTTTTTTTTCCAGAGCAGCCTGTATTTCTCCTGAGGTTGTTTGTGGGTTTTTCTTTGTATTCTTCTGGCAGATTTGGCTGAAATCTTTCTTGGTCTACCTGACCTTGGCCTGGTATCAAGAGATTCACAGATTTTCCATTTCTTAATCCATGATTGAACAGTACTGACTGGCATTTGCAAGGTTTTGTATATCTTTTTATAGCCTTTTCCATCTCTATAAATTTCCTTTACCTTGTTACGTAGGTCTTTTGGCATTTATTTTCTGCTGCCCATGGTTCAGTATCTAGCCTGCTCAGTGCATTCATGTAAGAGCTTACAAACTCATTGACTATTCATACACAGACACATATTGCAACTTTAAAAGCCACATCTTTAATTGCCATTTTCACCTGTGTGTGTCACCATGTGTGTCTGTAACAAGGCCAAACATTAAAGGGTATGTAAGTCTTTGTTCAGGGCCATTTGGGTGATTTAAAAAGGAGCCATACAACTATGTGATGATGAATGGCTTTATATGATCACTATCCTTAAATAAAAGACAGTTTTTTGCATGGTCAGTCATATTTTCTAAATCAATGCCAACATTTCACTATTTCCTCCGGGGTATGCAAACTTATGAGCCCAACTGTATGTCTATACCCTGTGAAGGCCTTTGATGTTGTATGGTCCCACGTATTTGTTGTTCTGCAGGAATTTTATATTGGAAATGGGTTTATTAAATGTATCCAGCACCTATATAAGAGCCCCTGGTTCTTCTAACCACAGCAGAGAGCACACGACCCAGAAGCATCCCAGGACAGGACAGTATGTTCTGGGTGAGAGAGGCAAAGGTCCATTTATAACAGAGTTTGTCCCCTTGCCAAAGGTCCAGTTATAACAGTTTGTCCCCTTGCCAAATAACTGCCCCCCTAATACCACACCTGTTACTCTACCAAACAGTGTATGTGAATGTGTATCCTTAGAATAATATATGGTTAAAATTGACTGTATTTACACAAACATTAGCATATGGATTTGTGTGTGCATGCATATGTGACTGTATACTGCTGTCACGCTTTCTTCGTTAGTGTTATGTACTTGCTAATACTCAGAAATAATGTGAAAAATTATTTAGCAAAAGCATATTTTATATATTTTTTGTAACATTAAAAACTGTGTATTTTGACTTTAGCTTTAAATTTAAATAAGTAGATTGTTGGAGATTGACAGTTTGCTTTGCCTGCTGGTTCTATTTCTGTGATACGCCTGCTGTGTATATCATTTACCTCAATAACGTGTTACTGCTGACCTAGAAAACTGTTTGTTCTTTGTTTGTAAACCAAGTGAATACTGTAGGTGTTGCAAATCTATAGGATCAGTCAGGTCACACACAGACACATCCCCAAACACACACAGTATGATCAACACAGTGCTACCTGTATTAGCTGCACTGTTAAGTAAGTTTGGTGGTCTTAAACAAGTTAGTGACTGTGTCAACATTCTCTTTTAGGAAAATGAAGAGTTGGAATCATTCAAAATAAAAACCTAGGGAACAATCTGCTTTATCTCCCCCATAGCATCATATACAACTTATCAGAGCAGTAACAAATTGATTGCCTTGTTTAATTTTTGAATGCCTAATCCTTGGTATATTTTTAATGATTCAGGAGCGGAACATTTTGGTCTGTTTTTGCACTCTTGTTCTGTGGATTAAAATAAGAAAACACCAAGTTCAACAAATGTTTTAACCTCACACACGTCTCTGGTCTCTACTTTCAGTCTTCCCAATTTATTTAGATCTTTGTTGGGACAGAATATCTAATCCGTTACTCTACATAGAATATTTTGTCAGACAATGATCCTCTGAGGTATCATAAAACTTCTGAGGTATGTTGAAATTTCTGAGGTATATTCAAACTGAAATGTTGTTGCTCCCTTGCCGGCAGGCTCAATAGGAAGTTTTTATTCCATGAAAACCATTGAATGCGCAAAGTAACCACCTACATTTCTTAACATGCTAAAAGCCGAGCCAAATAACCTGTGAAACTGCCATTCCGTCATCTGTTGGCACCCAAGAACAGGTGCAAACCCCCCACCCCCTTCAAACGCTTGCCCTCTCCTGTTCTTTATGTAATGTCTTGTTATGCCCTCTCCTATTCAGTGTGTAATGTCTTGTTATGCCCTCTCCTATTCAGTATGTAATGTCTTGTTATGCCCTCTCCTGTTCTGTTTGTAATGTCTTGTTATGCCTTCTCCTATTCAGTATGTTATGTCTTGTTATGCCCTCTCCTATTCAGTATGTAATGTCTTGTTATGCCCTCTCCTATTCAGTATGTAATGTCTTGTTATGCCCTCTCCTATTCAGTATGTAATGTATTGTTATGCCCTCTCCTCTCCTATTCAGTATGTAATGTCTTGTTATGCCCTCTCCTATTCAGTATGCAATGTCTTGTTATGCCCTCCCCTCTCCTATTCAGTATTCAATGTCTTGTTATGCCCTCCCCTCTCCTATTCAGTATGCAATGTCTTGTTATGCCCTCCCCTCTCCTATTCAGTATGTAATGTCTTGTAATGCTCTCTCTAGAGCTTTGTTGCAAATAGGACAGGAAAATCCAAACTGAAGGAGGGCTCAGTTTACCCTCATGTCAGTGTACTGTGTGAATGCTACTGTGGCTAGGATTCCGGCACCACTGACAGGGCTGAATATCTCCTTACATGTGTATCTTGGGTAACTACTCTGGAATGAGAAAGTATCGGAGAGAAGAGTGAATCCTACTCACTTGCAGTGAAATCTGAGCTTTCATAGCTGTATCATCAATGGATCTACTAGGATGGGCTGGGGGAAGGGAGGGCATGAGTTGACATCCCTGAAACAATATTCATTTGATGTTTTTTGTTGTGATTATTTGTCTATATGTGACTTCAAGTCGCATGATAATTATCAATATCTATGGATTGCACAATAATTGTGACAATGGATTAACATTATTTGATCTTCAGGCAGACTTGTTAGGAATTCTGACAGTTGTGCGTGCTTACATGCATATTCTGTTTGCCGTTTGTTAC
The DNA here is from genome assembly GCA_016801105.1 of Esox niger. NCBI lineage: Eukaryota > Metazoa > Chordata > Actinopteri > Esociformes > Esocidae > Esox > Esox niger. The sequence continues at coordinate 5,649 of JACXGJ010016593.1, forward strand.
TGCAATGATAAAATTAGTCTTTGCATCCAGACAAAGAATTTAGGCCTATGTCGAGTGTAATTATGCAGTGTTTGTGTTCAAGATGCACAGTCTGTTATTATAATTTCTCCAGTGATGCAAAGCCCGTATGTCCCAGACAGACCACTGCATCAAGCATATTTTGATATGTTTGTACGGTACACTGATGAGGGGTCCAATTACCAGGCCCTAATTTAAAATCTGGCCGTAACTGTCTTAACTATGTATGAGTAGGCTATGCGTGTGTGATGGTGTGGGAATGATCTTACTTAATGTGTTTGTCAGAGGACAGACACAGTATTAATCATCACTGTCACCTTTCTCTTATTTCAGCACAGAGGCCAAAGGCCTTAATCTTATTTCTCCAGGACTACAGGCGGCAGACTGAACCTGCACTGGCTTTCTTTTGCAACTTCGCTGGGTGGGTCCTAGTTACAGCCTTTTCACAGCCAACCAAAATATTTCATATGAACAAGTGTTATTGGGAAGACATTTCAATTGATTTTATAAAGTTACAAAAAAATTATGTTAAATTATTTCATATGTCAATTGAAGTACCTTTTGTATTATTCTGAAAGAAAGCAAATTCTACATATTTTCTTTTAGCTCCAACTGGTATTTTCTAAGGATTTTATTTGTTAGGTCATCTGATGAGTGTGATTTTCCACTGACTCCTTAGCTTAGCTTTCGGTTGATAGCATGGCTTGTTGGTATCTTATAGCAAAGCAAAACACATCGGTGTGTTCGAGACACTCTCCTGATTCAAGTTGAGTACTTATTGCCATGACCAAATGGCTCTGACTGTTTGGTCATATATAAGCCATTATGTTTTCATTTGATTAATATTCCTTTGTGTATGCAACAGTGTTGGACATCGTATATTTGAAAAATAAAGAGTCACTGTTCAAGGAAATTACAAAGATAAATCATTTTTGAACAAAGAACTTTGCACAGTATTATAATATTTTGTTTGTGAGTTATCTCCTGGGGAAAGCTTGCAGGCTAACTCAGAAGGCGACTTAATTGTTTTCTAAATTTATTTCATGATAAAAAAGTATTGTGAACACTAATCCTGCAAAATTCAATGACACTGTTGTAGTGTGAATAGCCCCTTACTCTTAGATACCAAGAATAAAAACTCAAATTCTATATATTGCACTGTCGGTTGCAGAGCCTGTTTCCATTTTGCAAATACAACTTTTGAAATTTTTGTTTGATACTCTTAAAAACTTCAATGACACCGATTTTTCCTTCCTGTGAGCACCTGTTCCGTCAAATCCGACTGAAAAGGGAATTCATTTATACATGCTAATAATGTAAACGAAACCCAATGTGTCTAGCATCGTCCCAACTTTCCGCTCAACCTAGTAGAGAGGGACTGTGTACACTGGTCATTTTGACACCTGGCAGGCAAGCCAGTGATTGGTGACGGTGGTTGGCTTAACATTTTAAGGTTCTCAGATGTCTGACAGCCGATCCCGAGCCAAACTTCTGCCCCTCATGGCCCCCAAAGCCACCCGCCCCGTGGCCGGTCCCCTGCTGACGTCGGCTTTCCCTTTTACATTTAGGGAGACGGCTTATTCCATTCTTAATCTTACCTCCGGTAGGGAGTAGGGCAGAGGCGTCAAACACTGGGTTAGAGACAGGGACAACTGGATTACACAACTGGATTACAATTAAGTCAGAGCTCTGAAGGTGTTTGCATGGATAACAGTGTTATTTACTAGCTATATTTTCCAGTTATTATTCTTTATGGATTGCATTTTATTTAATTTATCACACTGTGTTTTATTTATTAATTTTTTATGAAAAATTGGCATTGTATTCACACTTTGGCTGGTGAATGAGTTTACATGTTCACTTCAGGTGGAGCACTGTGGGATAAGGTTGGCTACGTTCTTCTAAAACGTTACCCAACTGTCTCATGAATTTTGGGCATCAGCCTTTCCATTACCCTTTTTGTCTTAATTGGGTGTCCTACATTTTGCCATGACTTCCAAGATAGTGAACTCTAACTCTACATCAGCAAAGCCCAGCACAATGAATAACCTCACCGACTGTACCAGTGCCGGCTTGGATCTCATTCAGAATCATATTGAGTTTCTGAGTAGTAAGATGGACAGACTGATAAACATCCAAGAGAAGGTCCTCAACAGGCTGGATGGAATGTCCCAGAACATTGATGGTATTGAAAGGGATGTGGAGACTCTGAAGGTAGATAAGGAGGAGATCCATATTCCTGCCAAAGCCCTAACTCTACCACCCGCCCTGACTGAGACACCGGGCAAGGTAGTGGTGGGAGAAGTGAAGGAGATGTGTCAGGAGATGAGCTCTATCATGACTGCATTAGACCAGCGCTCAGAGAAGCAGGCTGAAAAGCTGGATGGGATGGAAAAGCTGGTCCTCAGCATCCAGCAAGTCATCAGATTTATTGGAGAGAATGTGAAGAGCTCCCGGGTTATGGAACTGATGTTTATGGGTCCTTCAGCATGCAAGGCCAAAGACAGTAAGAAGAGTGACAAGGTGAGACTGGAATCTCTAACCGCACTAATCTAAGTTGTGGGGTGGGTTGCTGGTCTATGTGGACTGTATCAAGGACTGTATATTGCTTTACTAAGGCCCTTTGTGCACTATGCACTCAGGAGACCTCTAGATAATGTTGAAGTGAACTGAGTAATACGACTGTTTAGATGCTCTGAATGTCCTGATGGCGGTTGAGGTAATATTAACTGCTGCGTTCACTGTATCCCCATACTCCTTCATGATACATGTCCTTCACAAGTCCTGCACACATTTACTCAGATTCGGAGACAGATAAGGCCCTCCATTATGTAATGCTTGGTTTATTGCTTGGCTTTGTTTTATGACTTTGGCACAAAACATAATGGAGTAAAATGATCAGAGCAGCAAAGTTGACTAGTCATGAGGAATTATGTTTCATAAGGAAGGATTGTGGCTTGGCTCATGCTACTTTCCTTATGAAGCGCTTGATGATATGTCAAACCAATATGACTCTGGGACATTGTGATCTACATTTGTTGTGTAATGCAGTGGAAACTAGGCCTTATGTATGTATGGAAGGAAACAAAGCTATAACATATTCAGTGTTGACATTGGGGAACATTCCACCACATGACCAAGTACAGTGGAATATGAGAAATAACATCTGTTCACCAGGCTCAACCTAAAGGACTAACATTTGGCACTACCCATATTGTGAAAATCTTCCAAATTCTTTCTCCGCAAATGCAGCCTATTAGCCTACATTTCCCTTGGAAACATCATGGTCTCACAGGCATGTTGCGTGCTGAGGTCGGAGACCCCGTGGAATGCATGAATCTTCTGTTGTGGGGTAAGGGTTGGATTGCCAGGGGCCATGTTTAGAAATGCTGCTTTTGGATTAAGGCCTGCATGCTGTGGTGTTTGTGGTTTTAAAGGGCCCTAGGGAATAAGGTATCAACTGATTATCAGTTTCTATCGCTCTCTTTCCCTTACTTTCTGTGTCTGCCTCTATTGTTCACCCTCTCTTCTAGTCACTCTATTGCTTTCTTTATCAAAATGTCTCCCTTGCTTGTTGTCTTTACATTTCCTCTCAGTTAGTTTCTGTTCCTGCCTCTCTGTCTCTCTCTTACTCTCTCACCTTGTCAGTCTTGTGGTGGCATTTTGTGAGGGCATTGGTGGCCTTACTCTAAGCATGCTACTGTTTAAGTGATGTGTTAGGGGATTTCATCCTGTTACCTATATACTATGGATCACATTTCAGAGCATGTCTAAAGTTATATTTATATATATATATTTTATATAGGGTTCTAAATATAGAGGGAGCTTTTTTCTTTTTCTCAAGGAGCAGCGGGTCCAATGAAATTCTTGGTTTTCCTACACATTACAGTGCAGTTAAAAGTAAAAAAAGAAACAGTAATTATAATATAAAAATAAAAGGATAACACAAACTATCAATAATAACACTACAAAAACACGCATCAATAATAAGAACTGTACATCTGTACAACCGTAGTGCAATGTAAAAGTGACAGGTATGCATGAATTGATTGGCAGATGAGCATGATATAAAGTGACAGGAGTGCATGAGACCATGGATCGAAGGGAAGAGGGGTTCCTGAATTGAGCAGTCTTATGGCCTGAGGAGAGAAACTGTCCCGTAGCCTGTTAGTTTTGGATGGAATATTCCTGTACCTTCTGCCTGACGGCAGCTTGGTAAACAGTCCATGGCATGGGTAGCTGGGATTTGTAATGATTAGTTTGCTCCTCCTCCTAGACCTTGTGATGTGCTCTGCTGTTTTTATCACCCTCTGACGTGCTTTACGGTCGAGGGTGGTGCAGCTGCCATACCAGGTGGTGACACAGCTGGACAGGATACTCTCAATAATGCATCTGTAGAAGTATCCTGCAATCCATGCCAAATCTCCTTAATCGGCGTAGGAAGAAGAGCCGTTTCCTGGCCTCCCTCACCAAGATGTTAGAGTGATGAGACCAGGTCAAGTCATCGCTGATGTTGACACCAAGGAACCAGATGTTGTGAACTCCCTACTGCAGACACATTGATGTGTATGGGGGCGTGGTCTCCCCGCAGCGGCTTCCTGTGATCAACAATCATCTCCTTCGTTTTGCTGATATTGAGCTGGAGGTTGTATTCCTCTCAGTGATCTCACCTTGTCTCCATAGGCTGACTCGTCAGAGATCAGGCCTGTGATGGTTGTCAGCAAACGTATCGATGGTGTTGGAATGATTGTGGAATGATTCTACCCTGTGGATACTGTGTTTGGGTGATTGATGATCCTTGGCGATGGACTGCTTGCCCAATATAATGTATTTGCCTACATGTGCTAAAAGAAGGCATGTAATTCAATTTGAGATGAAACTGGTTAATAAGGACTTTCTTGATCTAAGGAAAGCAACTATATGCATTTAGTTGACTTGATTTGGTACTGGAGTCAACCAAGTAGTATAAAGAAAGAGAGGCATTAAACACATAGTGGCATCTTGGGTGCACTGGCTGAGCAATAGAAGCACAATGAGTAGCACTATTTGTGTAAGATGAATGTACACCCAAACCAAGTAGGCTTAAGTTGTAGTCACTAATATTCAATTACAACAAGCACTTTTTAAAGTAGTTTTTTTTCCCAGTTTAAACAGCAGTTACACACTGAGAGGGGATTTAAACAGATACACTGAATGTCCATGGTCACTGCTGGTTGGCCTTAAGCCGGTACCCCATAGCCAGTTATCATCACTCCCTCTCAGGTTGTATGTCAGTCTGGTACTGTATCTGTTTTCGTGCCCAGGGTTTATCCATTACCTGCTAATGTGGATGGTGAATGAGATGCAGTGTTGTGTAAATGTTTCCACATTAGATCATGCAGCAAAGACATTCTATGAAATAAGATGTAAATTGATATAGGTATTTGATCATGTTTTCATACACACATTTGTTAAGTTGGTTTACTACGTTTCCTCCTATTTCAAAATATAAAATATACTTAACATTTTTGATCGATTTGAGGTTAGAACCTAAACAGCAACTCATGTACAGGAATTCCACAAGTCAAGACAGCATACATATGTCTTATGTATGTCAAAACAGCATACATACTAGTCCAGCTGTTGGCTAGTGTATGACTAAGGTCGCCAGAAATCCTTTTTGTTTACCGAGCTCTTGTCAGGTGGATTCTCTGGTTGGTTTCCTTTACATAAGAGGTGAGAGAATTCTGTCTTTCATTTATTTGTCACCTAAGGTGTCACAGCCAACCTTAGATTTGTCCTTCATGACGAAACCCCCGCTATCACTATGGAACACCGTCCTCAAAATATCTCTTCTGCCTTACTACTGAGGAGTACCTACCTAACTTACAACAACACTTGAGAACATTTTTATATGCTCATAAAAGGACTGGAGCATTTACTGTGCTAGTGAGTCCCTCCAGTCCAAAGTCTCTTTGAGAAGACTTGTTTGGTGTGTTGGGAGCAATTTTTCCGCTCAGGGTCGGTATTGCATTCCATCACTCAATGTGACAAGTGATAAGCTATAAATTCACAGCCTTGCACATACACGACTGACAATTCATCTGCTGTGGGCAATCAGCCTCAGGCTTTGACTTTTAGTTTGTCTTAATAAAGTATTCAGGGCGCTAACCTGAATAAAACAACTGCTTGGGCAAGGCTATGTGTTGACAGTTACTTCAACGTCACCTTTCTTTCATGTTAAAAAAATGCATTGTAATTCATTTGATTAATTTAATCAACTTCAAAGTATTTTAATTGTTCATACTGTCAAAATTTCCATATTGATATGTGACCTACCCTAACCACCCCTCACTGCACATCCCTACACCCAACCACCCCTCACTGCACATCCCTACCCCCCTAACCACCGTTCACTGCACATCCATACCCCCTAACCACCCTTCACTGCACATCCCTACCCCCCTAACCACCCCTCAC
>JACXGJ010016594.1:0-12125 GCA_016801105.1 Esox niger
GAGGGAGGGAGGGAGGGAGGGAGGGAGGGAGGGAGGGAGGGAGCGTGTGAGAACGAGGGAACGGGATAACGAGTGGTCCGTCTGCGTTTTAGGAAACACATTCCTAAATCTCAACCTTTGAATAACATTTCTTCCTCAGCAGCGATCGTCTATGACAGTTATACGGATCTGTTGTAGATGATGAAATAACGGTGGTGATGTAATGATCCTGTTGTGTGCTTGTGCGTGTGTGTTTTGTGTAGAGGGGCCGGCTGACGGAAAGCTAATCCCAGGCGACCAGGTCGTAAAGGTCAACAACGTGGCCGTGGATGATCTGACCCCAGAGCAGGCTGCTGACCTCATCAGGTTGACATAACAACACGTCCCCTGACTACATTAGTATTGTCCTAAACCTAACCTCAACATGACCTTATCATCGGTAACATTTATGCCTGAACCTAAACCACACATCAACTCACGAAGCCAAGCTAAGCAGCACATATTTAGACGCTAGCAGGCGCAAAAGGGCCTGACGTTTCGCCATGGTTCTCTCAGCGATTTGTTGAACTGTGGGAAGCTAGTACATGCTCACTCTCAGACTGACACACATACTACCACAAACTACAGTATAACAGAAGCCATTTCCCCTCAAATGTTAATCTCTCTATCTTTCTCCCCTGTCCATGTCAATACTCCTATGCTCCTATCGTTCTCTTCTCTCTCTCCGTCACTCTCCCTTCTCTGCCTCTTTGCAGGGAGTGTCCCGACTGTGTGACAATAACCGTCCTTAGGAACTCCGTGGTGAGTCTGAACTGATACGCTCCGCTGTCACCCCTTCAGTGGCTCCTCCCACACAGTTCCGACTCTCTCCTCCCACAAGGCTGTCCGTCACGGAGTCTCACCAATGACAACAGTGTTCTCACTCGGTTACTAGGCGCTACTGTGACCAAGGCCTAGTGTTTGTTAATGAGTGTGTTAATGTGTGCGTGGGTGTTAATGCCTGTATGTTTTAACGTGCGTGTGTGTGTGCTGGCGTGTCAATAAATGGATAGGTTAACAGCAGTAATGGCACAAATTAATAACAGCGTTCCCTCTGACAGTGTGAACACTGTGTCTTTTCAACGTATAACAATAACGTGCACACACACACGCACAGCGTTACACATTAGGAACGCGCACCGGATGCTTTGCAGTGATTGGCTGTCCATTACAGTTGAGGAAGCACTCAGATATATTACATTATCCTCATCTCAAGAGGAACCCCGTTACCTCAACAACAGTATCGGTTTTGTAGATTTTAGTGTCAAGTGAACAAAACACATTTTACGCCGGTTTCATATTTAATTTTTCAGTTTTTTTGGGGGGGGGTATAGGAGTTTCCATTTGGTTTGTTTTTTTCTAAATGGGTTTTATATAGTTTCTATATGGTTTTCTAAATGGGTTTGTATGGTTTCTGTATGGTTTTCTAAAAATGGGTTTTATATAGTTTCTATATGGTTTTCTAAATGGGTTTTGTATGGTTTCTGTAAGGTTTTCTAAATGGGTTTTATATAGTTTTATATGTTTTTCTAAATGGGTTTGTATGGCTTCTGTATGGTTTTCTAAAAATGGGTTTTATATGGTTTGTATATGGTTTTCTAAATGGGTTTTATATGGTTTGTATATGGTTTTGTAAATGGGTTTTATATGGTTTGTGTATGGTTTTCTAAATGGGTTTTATATAGTTTCTATATGTTTTTCTAAATGGGTCTTATATAGTTTCTATATGTTTTTCTAAATGGGTTTCATATGGTTTCGTAATGTTTTTTTAGGGTGCCAATGCTACAGGGTTGTGGTTTATCCCTGCCTATTCTGTCCAGTCAGAAAATAAACAGAAATGTTGATTTCGGAATTAAAAGAGAGGGCATTTTACCGTCCAAATTCTGATGGAATTGACACACATTTGAACACTCTTACTGTTTAATCTATCAGGGACCCAAGTCTTCGTTCATCACCCCAGAAAAGAGAGCTAAACTGCGGTCCAACCCAGTCAAGGTCCACTTCGCTGAAGAGGTTGAGGTCAATGGTCACTCTCAGGTATGTCAGCTGCCGACAGCATCTGTATCTTATGATGTGGTTCCGAAGGGCCCACATCTTGACGTCGACGGTCCAAAGTTCACTGGCAGTTGCTGTAATGAAGCAGGGGCAGAATTGTGAATTGGATTACATTTGGGGTAGAAGCTGATATTTTTGGTGGCCAAATTGTTTGTGAGGGCTTTACAAACCATGGGATTGTAATATCACGTCTCTTTGGGGCTTAAAAGCCCGAAATCTCCATAATCCACCCTGTCCTGTACTCAGTCTGGTAACAGAACTCGGCACAGTTTAAATTTTCTATCCGTCTTACCGATTTAAATCCCTTCCCACTGAGGGATAAATAAAACACCAGCCCGGAAAACACAGCCGATTCTAGTTCCATTATGGATCAGACCGTGCCAGCGTCTCTAATGCAACCCACCTTGGGAGGCTCCAGTCAAAAGAGGTGCCCTATATTAGGAATAGGGTGCAATTTATGACGCAGTTGGATCAATAGCTGTTTTATTTCACAATAACAGGAGAGTAAACATGCAATTAACGATCAGAGGGAAGTGGACAGGGGGCTGGGTGAGGGAGGACTGAGGAGGAACGGGGAGTTGGGCGGAGAGACTGAGAGATGAAGTGGTCGGATCAATTCCAGCCTGATTCCTTTACGAACAGCTGTGATCACAGACATACTTTCTGATCTGGTTTCCAGGGCAACTCGCTGCTATTCCTCCCAAACGTCCTGAAGGTGTATCTGGAGAACGGACAGACGAAGGCCTTCAAGTTTGAACCCGACACCACTGTCAAGGTACAATGACTCACCAATGCACGTTACTGCTCACCTGATACTTTAACCCTGTCCCATTCTACTCTCAAAACAGGCTTTTCACATCCAGAACCTGATTCCTAGCGACAATTGGAGCAGCCGGGCTTCTAAATTGCACCTGGGCCGTTCAGTACCTTTTAACTGTATAATGAATTGTTCTTAACTGGTCCGTGTTTGCCGGGCCCCCGGGTCACCGTGGTGTTTTCTGGTCCTCCCAGGACATCGTGATGACACTGAAGGAGAAGTTGTCCCTGGGTCGCATCGAACACTTCTCCCTGGTGTTGGAGCAGAAGTACAGCATCGCCAAGCTGCTCCTGCTCCATGAGGAGGAACGGATACAGGAGGTGCACGCACAAGCACACGCACGCACACACACACACGCACACACACACACACACACACACAACTCTGTAAATGTCTGTAAATGTGTGCAGGTGGTGCAGAAGAAGGAGGTGCATGACTATAGATGTCTGTTCAGGGTGTGTTTCATGCCAAGGGAACCCCAGCATCTGCTAGAGAACGACCCCACAGCCTTCGAGTATCTCTACCTGCAGGTACACGTGTGTGTGTGTGTGTGCGTGTTTGTCACCAGCCTGTGTGTGTGTTCACATGCTATTTGTGTGTGTGTGTGTGTGTGTGTTTGCCACCAGCCTGTGTGTGTGTTCACATGCTATTTGTGTGTGTGTGTGTGTGTGTGTGTGTTTGCCACCAGCCTGTGTGTGTGTTCACATGCTATTTGTGTGTGTGTGTGTGTGTTTGCCACCAGCCTGTGTGTGTGTTCACATGCTATTTGTGTGTGTGTGTGTGTTTGCCACCAGCCTGTGTGTGTGTTCACATGCTATTTGTGTGTGTGTGTGTGTTTGTCACAAGCCTGTGTGTGTGTTCACATGCTATTTGTGTGTGTGTGTGTGTGTGTGCAGGGCATCAATGATGTCCTGCAGGAGCGCTTTGCTGTGGAGATGAGGTGCAACACGGCTCTGCGCCTGGCTGCCCTCCACATCCAGGAGAGATTGGCCAGCTGTGGACAATCACCCAAGACCAACCTGAAGATCATCACGTGAGTGATACACACACACACACGCACCCAGCTACAGAACACGCAACATAACAGATGAGCGGTTTGCCTCAGAATGTTACAGCTGGCCTCCTTCTCTCGCTCCTCCTCTCGTTCCTCCTCTCGCTCCTCCTCTCGCTCCTCTCGGCAGAAAGAGCTGGGGCATTGAGAACTTTGTCTCATCCACCCTCCTGAGGAACATGAGGGAGAAGGATCTGAGGAAGGCCATTGGCTACCACATGAAGAAGAGCCAATCGCAGGAGCCCAAGCAGAAGGTGCTGTCGGCCAATCAGGCGAGAATTAACTACCTGCAGGAGCTTTGTGAGCTCAAGTCATTTGGCGGGAAGTCCTTCAGCGCCACCATGATGGTAATAAACAACGTCTCTCTTTCCTTCTCTGACCGCGCCACCATGATACTAATAAATAATCTCAATGTCTGCCAACGTACGTGTTCTTGCAAGGACAATGACGGTTCAACCACTTGAACCCCCCCTTCCCCCCACTGTCCCTTCAGCTGCAGGACAGGGAGTCAATGGTGACCCTTTTGGTGGGGTCACGGTACGGCATCAGCCAAGTGGTCAACCACAAGCTGAGCATAATGAGCACCCTCACCGAGTTCAGCAGCATAACGCGCATCGAGCTGCTGCCCGAGTCGGACCGCGTCAGTCTGGTCAAGATATACCTGCAGGACATCAAGGTGTGTTACACACAGTAACACACACAGACACCTGAGAGACACACACAGACACACAAACAAACACTAATACACCACAATTGCTGTCTTACCATATTAACCACCAATACTGTCTTACCATATTAACCAATACTGTCCTACCATATTAACCACCAATACTGTCCTACCATATTAACCACCAATACTGTCCTAACATATTAACCACCAATACTGTCTTACCATATTAACCACCAATACTGTCCTACCATATTAACCACCAATACTGTCCTACCATATTAACCACCAATACTGTCCTACCATATTAACCACCAATACGGTCCTAACATATTAACCACCAATACTGTCTTACCATATTAACAACCAATACTGTCCTACCATATTAACCACCAATACTGTCCTACCATATTAACCACCAACTGTCCTACCATATTAACCACCAATACTGTCTTACCATATTAACCACCAATACTGTCTTACCATATTAACCACCAATACTGTCCTACCATATTAACAACCAATACTGTCTTACCATATTAACCACCAATAGTGTCCTACCATATTAACCACCAATACTGTCCTACCATATTAACCACCAATACTGTCTTACCATATTAACCACCAATACTGTCCTACCATATTAACCACCAATACTGTCCTACCATATTAACAACCAATACTGTCTTACCATATTAACCACCAATAGTGTCCTACCATATTAACCACCAATACTGTCTTAACATATTAACCACCAATACTGTCTTACCATATTTACCACCAAAACTGTCCTATTGCATTAAGAACTAATACTGTATATTTAGACTAATCTTATTATTAAAGTATTTCCTATTCTCTGCATCTCCCCCTTTCAAATTCCTCCCTCACGGCCTTTTCTTCCCGTACCTCTCTTTCTCCCTCCCCTCCCCTCCCTCTCCCTATTTCCTCCCCCTCTCCTCCCTCTCCCCCTCTCCCCCTCTCCTCCCTCTCCCCCTCTCCTCCCTCTCCCCAGCCCATCACCCTGATGTTGGAGTCGGTAGCAGCCAAGGACCTGTCCTGCTTGATAGCAGGTTACTGTCGTGCCCTAGTGGACCCCAGCCTTGTCATCTTTCCCTGGGTACAGGATGCCAAGCAGCATCGGGTCTCCACAGAGGAGGGTAGGCTGCCCACCACAGGCACGCGCACAAACACACATTTACCTAGCTATCAAAATGAGAACCGTACCCCTAACCCTAACCTAACTTCACATTCATGCCAATACTTCATGCCCAATTGTAGTATTTTTTCCGAAAACTAACTCCCCAACCCGAAATCACATAAAAAATAGGAGTTTTGGAGAGGACAGAGTTTTGTTTATTTGTGGGGAAGGCAGGCTTTCGCATGTAAACATAGACATGGATCACACGCACGTGCGCGAACACACACACACACACACACACACACACTTAGTGTCTGCTAAGGAGGGTATGATAAACACTGCCATTACCAGGCTGTTCAACAACAGGCCCAGGTCCATCAAGTGAATGAGGGGAAGTTATTGTCAAATAAAGATTGATTTTCTTGAAGATTTATACCATTGAATTGCAGCCTTGGCATTAACCACTGCTTAATAGAAGTCGGAAGTGTCTTAAGAGAAATGAGAGTGAAGACGTTAATTACTCAACCTACTAATAAAAGATTGTAAACGGATCGGTAAAACTATCTGGATTACCAACTTACAGAACTGCTGTGGGTCAAAACATTTCACATTGTGTGTGTGTGTGTCGATAGGTTACGTGTCACGGTGTGGCAGTGACTCAGACGACTCCTCGGACATAGACACGCTCCTCTCCCTGGTCTCCCATAACAGCAAAAGGACTGTTTCAGACCCGGTCGGTCTACGGCGAATTATGGAGGAAAGGAAGGAGGAGAGGAAGGAGAGGAAAGAGAGGAAGGAGAGAGAAGAGAAGAGAAGAAGGGAGAATGAGAGAAAGGAGAAGGGAGAGGGAGAACAAGAGAAAAATATGAAATACAGGACTATGTCTCCTCCAAGTAAGAAAAGAGAGAATCAAAGAATAGAGAAGTTGGAAGGAGGAGGTGTAGACCAAAGAAAGAAAGACCCTGAAGGAAGAGGAAAACAAGGCAAAGCTGAGACCAGAGGAACGCTAGAGAACAACAGAGAAAGAGAGAAGGCAAACGAGGAGGCGACAGGACAGGAGGAGAATAAAGGAGGGGAAGGAGAGAGAGAAGAGGAGGACCGAGGTGGAACGATGGAGGAGCTGCCGTCCATATCGGAGACGTCGGACTCGTGTCGTACAGACTCTCGCTTCATGACCTCCGTCTCCAGTGATTCCCTGGATGCTCTGGAGGAGGACGACCTCATCGCCTGCTCCTCCTCCCTCCCTCACTCCCACACTCACCCCCCGTTCCGGCTCACAGTCCAGCCCCCACACCCCCAGCCTCATCCCAGAAGGGGTGCGTCACCTCCCCAAGAGGCTGGAGGGTGGAGGGGGGATGAGGGATTTGGAGCAGGGTACGGGAGTGGATCACGTGGAGGGGCTTGGCCTGACCCTCTTCCCTCTCCGGTGAACCCTAACCCCGTAAACTCCGAACCCCTGACCCCCGTTGTCGATCCCTCTGAGAACATGAACTACGCTGAGCTCTCCCTAATGCTGGAGTACCTTCCAAGTCCTCCGGAGGCGAGCGACGACGAAGACGAGGACGAGGAGCGGAGGAAGAAGGAGGGTGTCGATTACGGTTCCGGGCGGCCTCGCTCCTCATCCTCCTCCTCCCGTCTGGACTGTGTGTTCACGTTTCAGCAGAGCGACACGAGGTGTTACTACAACATCTGCACTAGTGTTACCCCCGACAGTGCTCACAATCTCAACCTCTCCCTCCCTCACATGAACACTGAGGCAGAGGAGGGTGTTGGAGTGGAGGAAGAGCAGAGGGCCGTCCTGAACCTGGAACCAGCGCCTATCCTCCAGCCACCGCCAGGGTTCGGGGACAGCAGCTCTGATGAGGAGTTCTTTGATGCGAGGGATCGGTTCGCCTCTCCTGAAGACCCAACGTCAGGGGCAGTGCCCAGAGGTGGGTGGTGTAACAAATATGTCGTTAATGTTAATGCAAAACAGGTCTGGGTTCCAGGCTGATGGTGTAACAGGGAACGATTTCTGTTAACACTGTAACAATCTTCCTCAGATTTTTCCTCCGAGATGACAAGTGGATTGATGGAGCGAACGGTGAGCCCGAGCGATATCAGAGTGAGCCTGGCTGAAAGTGAGGGGGAGTGTATAAAGGAGGGAAGGGACGAAGAGACGAATGAAGGAGGAAGAGGAGGAAGAGATATGTTCTCCAGGCTCTCGAGGAAAAGATCCAAAAAGCGTCGATCCTTCATGGAGACCGACTTCACCTCAACGGTCTCTTACCCTGGACCAGATCAGAATCAGGGCTGGGAAGCGGACCAGTATCCAGACCAGATTCGGATGTGGATGGAGAGCTCTGATGACACCCAGCTGCTGGGTTTGGACCCAGAACCTTCTGAACAGAGCGGGAACCCATGTCTTACTGTGTCATCTCTTAGCCACGCTGAAGGTGAGGCATGCCAGCTTGAGTCCAAACCTGTCCTCCCAAAGCCCAGCCAGGACGGGCCTGGCGATCCAAGGAAATCTGGCAACCCGGAAGTTGACCTCCGCAGGAGTTCCAGGAGCAGGCCTCAGTCCATGGAGACGGAGCCCGACATCATGGAGTCCAAATCGGTCACAGCCCTGGTGACAGCGGCATCTCATGCCATCACGGCTGTGCGTCGGAGAGTTGGACCTGACGGCAAGGAAAGCACCGACCGGAGAGGGGATGGGGAAGAGGGGGAGGGCGAGGAAAAGGTGGGGGAGGGACAGAAGGGAGGAGCAGGTACGGGACCATTCACCAGTCACATGTTCCTGACAGAGACTAAGCATGTGGAGGGGGATAGAGGGGAGAAAATGAGGGGTGAGGGGGGCGAGAAACTACCCTCGCCCATTTCTGAAGGAGCACCCTCTTGGAAAAGGTCCCGATTTAACAGCCGTCCCCTTTGTATAACTAAAGAGGAGGGAAAAGCTTCTTCTGTCCCCGAAATATGTGTCTCCCCCCCAGGTGTGTATGGAAGGGACCCAGGAGCTGATGACAACATGATTCTCACTCCCCCTTTGTCTTCCCTACCTTCTCTCACAGAACCTTCTATCCCTCACATGGTGAGAGGAGAGGGGAGTAGCGAGAAAAGCGACTCTGGGCCCCGTCCCAATCCCTCCCCAACCTCAGACCCGGAAAAGCATTACAGCTGCTTGACTCAAGCCCATAGAAAACTCACTATCAGCCATGAGGACCTCACAGGTATAGGGAGAGATATTGAGCTAAATGCTGCCTTTGGTAATGATTCTGTCACAGATAACAATTATGTTGCCACCCCCAACATTCATGATGTCATGGCCAACAACAAAGCTACAGTTAGCACTGACTGCTTTTTAGCAACTGCTAATTGCAAAGACCCAACTAGCGTCCAACCTGTTACGACAAACACCATAGCTAACAATGACTTGGATGTAGTTACTGCTAATCTTGATTTGGCTGCTGCTAACAATGATACTAAAGCTAGCGTATATTCCACAATGGCTAACAGTGATGCTAGTACTAGTGTGTATTCTGCTATGGCTAGCAGTGAAGTTAATGCTAACATTAATTCTGCTATAGCTAGTGTTCATATTACGGGTACTGCAGTTACGGCTAACATCCCCAAAGAGTCTCCTACATCTCCTAGTACAGGCTTCCTCCAGTCCTGCTCACCAGGCCTCATTGGCCAAAGCCTCTCTACCTCCACGTTACGGGGGAAGATCCAAAGCCTGCCCCTCTTTTTATCTCGCTCCCAGGACATCCCCAGTAGCAGCCCATCTCCAAAGCCCACCGGCGACAAGGCAGCGCTTACCGGCACCACCAAGATAGAAACTGCCAGGAAGGACGTCACCGCAGAGGATTCAAAGGACTCCATGGAGGCTACAGCAGAGTCCGAAGAATCTGAGGTGACGCTGACTGAGTTAGATGTTGTCGTGGAAACGGCTGGTGCGGAGATCACTAGGTTGAAGGTGTCAGAGGTCAAGGAGGTTGTTGAAAAGGTTGTGATGGTCTATGGATCCTCCCCTCCTCCTTCAACATCCGTTTGTCTAGACTCCAAACCAGACCCCAAAATGGCAGCAAAGTTGCCTTCGAGGCCCATTCCTGAAGCGGAAACCACCCCTCCTATGGTTTCAGAACCTCTCTGTCCGGGGCCAACATCAGACCATGAACCGGTATCCCCTGGCTCCATTGGCCCTAAAATGGCCTTGCCGTTACCTTCCTACCTTCCTTCAGATCCTCCTTGTCCTTCAGCTCCGGTGCCCATCAGGTTTGGACCCAAACCGAACCAGGAGCCACTATCCCTGGGCTACAAAATGACCACCATGTCATCCTCCTGCCCCTCTGCGTTAGTGAGAACCACACATAGTATAGATCCCCTTTCGGTGATCAGTGGTCCACCAACCACCAGCACAGAGCCCAAACAAGACCCTCACCCTGAACCTCTAACCCTGGGCCCTAAAATGTCTGCCATGCTACCTTCCTGCTCCTCTGATTTAGTGGTGACCACACAGAGTCTGAACGGGCCGAACCTCCGCTTCCCTGGTCGTAACATCGTAGGGCAGTCATTGGAGGGCAACAGAACACCAGGGGAGGAGCCAGGCCTGCTGAACAGTCTGACTACAGGCTGTGGGGTCTTCACCACCACCGCACATGAGGCCCGGTCCGAGCAGTCTGCGACTCGACCCGGATCCAGCCCGCCTGCAAAGCCTGATTTTGGGTGTACCTCTGTGTTGGCGTCAGGGTGCAAGGAGGTCCTGGAAGGGGTGCAAACGCCCCTGGAGGTGTGTGGGTGCCCGCCACCACTGGTTTACACAAACTGTTTTAGCGGAGGAGACAGTTTTGATGACGAGCTGACTGTTTATGAGTTTTCCTGCAGGGCTAGTTCCCCTCCTGCTTCCCAAACATCTTCCTCTGCACTGGCCCTCCCCCTCATGACCTCTCCTCCACTATCCTCCTTCCACTCCACTTCCCCACCTTCCTCCTTCCTCTCTCCCTCCTTCCCCTGCTCTGTCCTCCCCCCTTTCTCATCCCCAGAGCTCTCCCCCCTCCTCTCCCCTCTCCTCTCCCCGTCTGACTGCTTCCTCTCCCAGTCCCGCCTCCAGGAAGATATTGGCCGACTGCGCCACCGCCGCTACCCCGCACCCCCCACAGGATTCCAGACCATCCGCAGCGATGTGGACGAACTCCTCACCCTCCTGCAGGAAGGGAGGCTTGGGGGTAGAGGGGGCAGGCACCCCAGAGAGACCTGCGCCACCCACTTCACCGAGAACAAGCGGCTGCTCCATGGGGAGGCTCGTAAGCTGATGGCCGGTTGTCAGAAGGTGGTACGGGTGGGGCAGACCCCAGACGAGATGCTCCTATCCTTGGCGGACAGCTTCAGGACCCTGGTGGGTATGGCCGGGGTGTGCCTGTGGTTCTCCGGTTGTGACCGATGTGACCGGAGAAACGCTGATGCGCTGGCGGGGCTAGCGGACGTGGCTAGGACATACCGGGAGTTTGCGGTGGCCGCGGAGAGGGCGAGCGGGCGGCGGAGTTGTCATGACCTCAGCACCAAACTGCTGGCCAAGCAGTGCACTGCCCTCACCGCATCTGTCTTCTGCCTCACACAGCTGTTCCGCACACTAACTGCCCTTTGACCCAGAAACGATGACCCCTAACAAACGCTACGTTGGCCGTGAAAACTGAACCCTGGGCCCACAACACATGGTCGCCTGCCAGTCAATCGCCCAGATGATTGAGGAACTAGCATGTGAACCAGAAAACAGATACACATCAAAGAAGAAAGAGGAGCAGGAGGAGCAGGAGGAGCTGGAAGGGAAGGAAAAGAAGGAATAAAAACAAGAGACCAACAACAACATGGGATTAGATGGTCATATTGATCAGCTGTGACAACAAAGATGAAGAGCCGCTGTGAAATAACAGAGCTCCAGTGTGACATCACAGAAGACATGTGACACACTGAAGGACATATAGTGATGTAGTAGCCTGGTATGTTGTGCACGCACTGTAACCCAGGGCAACAACCCAACGAGGGGCAGGCTAATGTGCATCATTAGCATTGTCCAAAAACGTCAAGAAAGCCTCACGGAAAATGTCCAGACTAAAAGAATATCTGCTTGCGTTAATATAGTACTTAATTCATTAATTATATTTGAATGTATAGTATTTATATTTATTTTGTCATTTATTTGCGACGTTATCACTTGGTTTCATAACTGTGTATGCGATTGTGCTGAATATAGAGAACAGGAATGTAAAAAAGGTGTGGCTACATCAGAGCATATACATTTAGGTACAAAGATACAGAAACACACACACACACACACACACACACACACACACACACACACACACACACACACACACACACACACACACACACACACACACAC
>JACXGJ010016595.1:0-12125 GCA_016801105.1 Esox niger
GGGGTCAGTAACAGAAGGGTTTTTGGTGGGGGGGTCAGTAACAGAAGGGTTTTTGGTGGGGGGGGGGGGTCAGTAACAGAAGGGTTTGTGGTGGTGGGGGGGGTCAGTAACAGATGGGTTTTTGGTGGGGGGGGTCAGAGTGTGGATTAGAACCCTGGTCATCCCTTGGTTAGAGGGTCTAGGTGTGTCTCAGCCCAGGAGAGTTGTGATTTCATGGTTTGTGTGTCACTGTGTCTCCAGCGTCCCTCACGGTGATCTCGGTGAAAGCTGTGTCCGGGATGATCGCCGAGTCCATAAAGGGCCAGCTGCAGCTCACGTATCCCATCTTCTATGTCATGGTGGTGGTGATGGTGGCCTCCTGCGCCTTTCAGATAAAGTAAGGCCTGCATTCCTCTTCTCCGCTGTCCCTGACAGGACGTGTGTGTGTCAGAAATGGGGTAAATGTTTGATGACTCCACCAGGTCGTACCAGGGTCACTGTGTCCGTGGCCCTTGGGGGGGGGGACAAAGATCGAGATTGACCTGTTGCTCACGTCTCCTCCCCGCAGGTTTCTCAATCAGGCCATGAAGATGTTCACTGCCACAGAGGTGGTTCCCATCCACTTTGTGTTCTTCACGGCAAGTGCCATTGTGGCAGGTACGTTCATTTAACCACAGCCGTCTTCAATGGTTCAACATCCTTTATGGATTCATATTCCACAGTCCTTCATCTGTAAAAATAGTTATATTGTAAATACAAGTAAATAGGTTCCACAAGAAACGTGCAGAGCCTTTTGATTGGCTCAGCGGTCTAAGGCCCTGTCTCCAGGCGTCATTGCGGTCCAGAGTTCTGGTTGTGGTTGGGCAGCGCCTAGGTACTGACAGTGCCTGGGCGTCCCAGAATGGGGGGGGGGTGTAGGTTTGTTCAGCACCATCTGGGACGGATGCTTGGCCTTGTCGCTCTCCTTCTGGTAGGTCAGTTGCCTGTGAGCTCGGTCGTGGTTGTTGGCCAGAGATGCGGTCACCTCCTGTACATGTCTGCCGGCAAAAACCCAAGAAGTCTTGGTTGGGCGAACAGTGGGATAAGAAGCTGGGGGGGTTTAATCTTCCCCCAAGGATGCACTTGTGATGAGGCTAGGCCAGATTGCCCGCAAACATCGAGATGTTTTGTTTATACTGGCATGACAACCACCTGTGGTTACACCGATCTAGTCGGGTGAAAGGTCAGCGCTGACCTTTGGGACCACTACGGCTAAACAGCACGCTTTCATGCATACTGCTAAAATATCTCTCAATTCATTTACTTCTTCTTTTTCCATTTTCCCTACACTTTCTCTATTCCATCTCTTTCAATCTCCTTTTCTCCTCTTCAGGGGATCACTGCTGTCCCATTTTTACCTGGATGACAGAATCCCTCTGCATGTTTTTTGCTGTCACATCTAAGGGGACTGAGATCTGTTCTCAACTTGCTGTAGCTCCAATGAAAAGAACCAGAGGATCAAATGGCATCCTATTCCCCATGAATTACACTACCGAGAGCCCTGGACAAATGCAGTTTCCTACATTGGGGGCTAGAATGTATTTTTTTTCACAAGAGTCAAGCAGGGCTGCCCAACCCTGTTCCTGTAGAATTACCATCAGTAGGTTCTCTCATAGAGAAGGGGAGAACCTACTCGATTTTCTGGGAACAGGGTCGGAAAGAATCTACTGGATGGTAGACTTAGATGGAGAGCTGCCATGTGACTTCTGTACGAGATCTGTGACTATTTTTTAAAAACATGTTCTTGGTGTTTTGCAGGAGTAGTATTTTACCAGGAATTCAGTGGGTTGGCTTTACTCAATATATTCATGTTTCTGTTGGGGTGAGTAGGTATTCAGTATTTCTTGGAAATCTGGGACACTATAATCCTAGCCAGAGGACTGCCGTGTGGGTGTAACTCTGTATGAACCCTTTCCAGCTGTCTGCTCTCCTGTCTCGGAGTCTTCCTGATAGCCAGAGATAGACCCAAGATCCAGGCTCCGGACCATACATTCATAGCCATGGGAAAGATCCCCGGTAACTACACACTTCTCCAAATGACCACTTGAAATTGCACCAGAAAAAACTCCTTTAATATCAGTCTGTCTGCCCTGAAACACAACCCAGAATGACTACATTTCAAGGGGGATTTGAACAACGTATTTATGTTGTGTTTGGCCTACGACTGGGATTTATTCAAATCTGATTCTGGTTTGTTGGTTACACAGCTTTTAGCCACCAGGCCCACGTCTGTGGGGATTCCAGACACAGAACCTGCTGCTTGTCAGGCACTAGTCTTAATGTGTAAACAGTGTTTTAACAAGGTGTCACTGTATGAATCTGTTCTGCGAGGAGTTTGGGAGATTTACTTACTCAAACACTGTACTTTAGGACCTATCTGCCCTGAAGTAAGGAACTAATGTGACTGGTTTGCACAACTCTGTAGACAATCAATTGAAGTTTATCTTTTTAACATTTTATGACGGTTTCACTGAGGTCTTTTTCCACTCAGTCTGTGAAAGCAGCCCTTCAGGTTAGGGTTTATGGCAGGGACAAGCACTAACTCTGGACAAATGTCCTCTCAGATCATGTAATCTGTTTTGAAATGTCAACTCCACCTTCACGATTGAGTCAAGCAGATAAATGTTCTGCCAGTACATTTGAAGGTGCACCTTGAAGAATTCAGCCGCTAACATCTACAAGACTAGAATTTTAAACAATGGCAAAATGTCTCCTGAACAAGCCCTGAATATTATTAGCTATGGATGGCGGGACTGTGCTGCTATTTTTAAATGTATACTGATCGACAGACTGGTGAGAATGTTTAAAGTGGGGAACATTTCAGGTACGCTGAACAATTTGTGGAAAAGTATTTGAATCATTAACTTAAAGCACCTCTGTAATGATCTTGTAGTCTGCTGCCTCAGGCTTTTCTGTATTACAGCAGAGGTAGAAAGCTACAGTCCTGGAGAAGGGAAAATACATGTTTTCCAGTCATTTGTCCTAATCCAGTGTCCCAGGTCTCAATCAGTCTCTGATTACCAGATTACAACCCTCCAAGACCGAAGAGTTGAATGAGGGAAGGCTAAGTCTTAACATGGTGGATGTTTAATGATCGTGTCATCTCATCTCTGCTGTCTACAGGGAAAACTACTAAGGACAAAGTTCAGCCGGATGCTACCAGTAACAAGTATGGTTCTCTGGCAGCTAAACTCATGTGTATCAGACCGAGCCCCCAGGACAACCTTTAAGTCCTGGAACAGCTGAGGGTGCATAGATACATACATACGCCTGTCTGGCTGGGTCAACACGACATGCCTCACGGCTGACAAGAGACTACCAAAAGCCCAGTCCATCTCTAGCACTGGTCAGGTGAATGAAATGGTGCTACAACTATTGATACTGAAGAACTATCTCAGGATCCAAACCAAATGCATTTCACACATCAAATACATTATTTGTCAGTTCTCAAGGGAGTAGGTCTCCAGGAACCTGTGTCATGTGACTCTGCTTTCTGTAAATACTAATGCAAAAGTTATTACATTTAATTAGTACTGTGATAATTGAATATGAGATTTGTTAATAAACTTTGTCATGGGGCACAGTAAATCTGACCTACACAGCTGGAGCAACAGTGCCCTCCTCTGGAATAAAGAACTATATCGACATGAGGACTGCTCATGGTGTTTTGAACTTGACGGGCAGAACAGCGAATGTCATCAAGTCGGTCATCAGTTAACAATGGAATATTCCAGAAGACGGCCTCGCACGACAACTACAACATGTTTTAATGAGTTATTATAGCTTTAGTTTTTTTGTTCTTCCGAATCGCATGTTACTAAGTTTTTGCCATAGTGACTACTATTAATAATCCCACGCATGTATTCACCTCAGGTCATCCACACACGCAATCCATGAATGAACAGATTCTCTGGAGGTGCTCAGTTCTTTAGAGTTGCCAAGCAACAGGACTCTGATAACACCCACATGGTGGAATCGTGTCAGAAGCAGCTTTAGGCAGGACGACTCATCAGCGCAGTATTTACTTCACCGACAGTTTCACTGTTAAAACAAACCAATGAGTTAATGGGATGTTAATGGTGGGTCTCCAACCAAAAAAATCTAGGTTTTTAAATAGTTTCTCATTATTTATAGAGGTACTCTGGTCTGCATTTAAACAACTCACACCTGGTAGACATCTGTCAAACAATGAACAGTCGCATAATTCATCAAAGCAATTAGTGAAATCATTTGTATTAATTAGAATTGTTACATTTGCTCTCAGTACCGCAAATATGGTAGGCATGTATATACATATAATTGTGAAACGCTACAGTGAAAATATAGGGTAATGACTGAGACAACCTGGTTTCAATTAGTCTGGAGGCAGAACTGCTGGTGAACTACTGCCCTGTCAGCAGAATACAATTTTGACAACATTATGTTGGAGTGGAGATGGATTTTATTGTCATCTAAACAAGCGCTCTCAAATCCAATCATTCCTTTTACAAACAGGGAAATCAAGGAATAAACCAGAAAGCAAACCAAACCCTCAATCTAGAGTGAGTACACGTTCAGAACCTGTACCACTAAAAGCTGTCCGTTAGGTGGAACCCATTTAGAACCAAAAATAACTAAAGAACTTCTCCAGTCACTGTCACGCAAACTGATTCTCAAGTTGAAATGTCATAGAACTAATGTTATGTGCCATGCATTCCATACATGTCGGCACATCTGAAACACCCTGAAATGAACGGATTAGCGCAAGGCACAATGCTTTAGTTGAGGAACCTAAATGTCATATGCATCATCGTAAGCATGTTCTCCCTCACAACACTCATTGTCCCGATGTGCGTAGAAGCAGGGTCCGCAGCAGACAGGGTTTCAGGTCTCGATGTCCATCTTGGCAAAGCGGTACTGCAGCGACCCGGGGTTCCTGAGCAGGACCAGGCCTCTTTGACCGGCAGGCTGTCTGAGGAGGGTGTGGACCAGCCCTGCGAGGCTCAGGAAGCCCAGGGCCTCTCCACAACCGGCCGTCAGGGAGAAGTCCCCCTGGGTCACCCAGCCCAGGGTCACCCTGGAACAGTGGGAGGTCACACTGGGGAGTGGTTCTGGCCACAGACCCAGGGTGGAAGGGGAGGAGCTAGGACCAGGCAGGACGCTGGCAGTCGCATTAGGGTCAGACTGCTTGCTGTCCGTCTTGGAAGTGGTGGCTCCAAGCTTGTTGCCTTTCTTGCGTGTCTGTTTGACACAAGCCTTGAAGTGGTCAGGGTGGAGGGGCTCCTGGGGGCCAGCGCAGCCCGGCTCCTTAAGTACCAGCTGGAGGTCCTCCGAGGTGGGGACACACACCAGGGCGTGCTGCTCTGGTTGTCCCTTAGTGAAGAGGGACAAACGGGTCCACACAAGAGCGCTGCCACCAGCAGCCGTGAGGAGGGACGTGGCAGTGACACGATCTAGAGGTGGGACTGATGCCAGTTTACGTGCCCTCTGACCTTTTGAGGAAGTGGGTCGACACCAACCAGAAAGCTGCCTCAGATACTTCCTGTTCCTGTGGAACAGAAACAACCCACGAAGGATCAGTGTGAAAACTGCATAACACAGAAACAATCAATCACTGATATTATCCAGCACCTACTTCTGAGAAAGGCACTTCGTAATCTTAGAGAACTGACAAAGTGGTCTGGGATATGAAATGCTTTAAACTGCTCATCACTTCTCAGTGCCATAAAATTGATATAGCCAAAACACAGTATAATCAATTCAAATGAGCCCATAAAGTATGCCATTACGCTAAGCGATAGTCCTGTTTTATGAGGATAGACTGCGTTTAAGACTCCACTAATCGCTCAGATTTATTGATGTTCTCATCATGGGGAAGAATCATACGCCAGAATAGTAAAACACTATGCTACACTTTTTGAAAAGAGCAAACGTGACAATTAAACAGAAACAGAGGTCCTTTAAAGGGGAAATGCTAATATTAAAGTATTATGGATGAATAATGAGTTGCGCAGAGAGGACGCGAACATTAGGTGTTAGAGTACCACTATTAACATAATGTCATTATCAGTACTGTTAGAAGGACATTGGACCTAGCGGTCAGAATTTAGGCAAGTAACCAAGACGTTTCTGGTCTGAATCCCAGAGCTGAAAAGGAATGAAATCCATTGTTGCACCCTTGAAAAGCTAATTGCTCTTGTAAGATAAATGAATCTGTTGAATCACTACAATGGAAGTAAAAAAATTATCTATGAAACAGCTTACAAAAAGATATTGTTGCTGCAGAACCAATACAAGCTCAGTTAATTTAGTAATCTGAAGACATGTACATACAATACAAGACAATAAACATGACATCCAAAATCATCCAGAAGACCTCAACACTGTGAAGCTCTGTGGTGGCTTGGGTTCACCCAGATGTGATGTCACTTCCTGTTCCATTGGTGCACTCGCTGGCAAGATGGCCTCTTCTCCCTCCATCACAATCATCTTCCACTCCTCGGCCAGCTGTTGCCAAGGACAACGAAAGGGAGCCAGGCAGCCGTGTTTGATGTAATTGGTCCGTTTGGCGGGTGGGCGTCTACACAAAGGTCAGAGGTGAAGCTATCAAATGGTTTCAGGGCCAGACAGAAAACCCGGCCTTAACATTACGGTCATAATATACAACCCTTACACGACTGCTCGACTGGGAAACAAATGACAGGAAATTCGATCAAAGACACAAGCATTTTCAAATGGAATCAAGCTGTTTGTAGGCTTTAGTTTCTATAACACACCTGTGCTACATCAGCCATGTCTTGAACGTTAATGAGAACTGTGAAATGTTATAATGACCATGAAAGACTGATCTTTGATTGTTGGACAACAAAACTGTCACCCCACCGTCTAAACTTTTCCAGCAGCTCAGCTTCCTGCTCCTCCTGGAATCGTGCTCCTGCAGGGCAGTCTGGGTAATCGTCAGGGAAGTGAGGCTCTCCTTTATTCTGGGCGTGTTTCACACTCATTCTTAGCCCTCCGATACGCACTCCCCTATAAACCTGGTGGTGGGTGTTAGGGGTGAATGAACCGTTTATGGTATTCAAAAATAGGGTTAACAATTAGCCATAAAACCAAAGGGATTTATTAACCATTTAAGCAACTTGTTGACATAGTCAGGCAGTGTATACATATCCCAGTCCATGGTCTAAAGTAAGTCTTTGTATAGGGAATAGGGAGCCACATACCAGGGGTACCCAGAAGGCCATTCCCCAGGCCTTGGGCAGCAGCAGGTCCCATCCTGTCCCCCAGGACCCCATCTCTGTACCCCTGCTTTTCCCAGGCTGCTGCACCAGGAGGACGGGTACTCTGCCCTGCAGTGGGGTGGGTAGCCTGGAGCCCGGCACCAGCATTTCACTACGCAGTTTATTTATTTCCTGAGACAGACGCGGTACGGTTACTGACAGAGTCAAACTGGAATAGATTTTTGACTGTGAGAAAAGGTTCTGTTCCTGAGGTGGTCATGTGCGTAGTAGCGGGAGACGAGTTCCAACGGATGTCTACCTGATCCGTCATCTTGTTAAGGGTGACGACGTCGCGAACCGAGCGGTCCCATAGAGAACTTTGGCTGAGGTGTTCAGGGATCCCCTTCAACATCAGGTCCCTCTCCTCGTCCTTCCCTGAAACACCATGACAGAGGACATACTTCCATATGACCTCCTACTCAAGGGGAGTAACTTAACTATGGCCCAATCCCAAATAGATCAATGAATCCTAGAATCAGGAGATGTTTAGTTTTAATACTTTCTTAATTGGATATTTGACAGTCTTTAAAAAGGGATAAAAACCTCATTAGAAAGATGATCATGAAACTTGGTAAAATTTGGTAAAACTTTTTTCTATCAATAGGTATAACAATTTAATTGATCTGTGAAATAAAATAAGTGTATAAAGGGTGAATGGAGATAAAGCCATCATATTTCATAATGCTTTTAAACAATCGCCTGCACTCTAGATTGTCTACAACATATTAACGTTCGGGGGAAACATTTATAGTATCAAGATTGTATTCATGAGACAAAAATCTTTATTAACACCTAAAATTGGTTGATTTGGGCATTGGTGTAGAATGTTGTTTTACCAGCCACGCTGTGGGCGTTAACACAGTGCACTGTACGGAGCAATGTTTCACTTGACACACACACACACACACACACACACACACACACACACACACACACACACACACACACACACGATTTATAGCACAAGCAAAACTACAATTTTCCATTGTATTAACCACAGGCAGCAACAATGTGCGCCCTGTACCGTAGCCAGCCAGAGTGGAGGATTGGAGCAGACATTAATTCTCAGGGCGAGACACTTTCCTGGAGTGTTCCTAAGGTATTAATATTACTGCTAACACGCTTCGTGACTTTCAATGCTCATTTAAGTTTCAACCGCAGCTACTAGAGAGGACGTCAAATTACTAACAGTAGTCAGATTCAAGCTAGCCAGTGGTAGCAGTCACTTACCCACAGACTCAATTGTTGTGATCTCTGTTACCAGAGTAACCTCCTTCCAGAGGCAACTGAAACGGTCCTTCACGTCTGTGACATATTGGCTTACACTCAGATTGCATGATTTTGGGGAAATTGAGAGGTATACCATGACACTTGTTTATAGAAACATTGGCATTTAGAAAAATCTACACAGAATATGCATCTATTTATGGTACAAGCTTTTTGAAATGTTTGTCCTTTTATGATTAGGTACAAAACAAACTTGTCATATTTAACATTGTACATTATAGGAATGTGTAGTTTTTGTTGGATTACCCTTTTACAAAAAAATATTTAAATCTTAAAAGGAAGGTTTGACAAGTATCAAGGAAAAAAATAAGAATCAGGCAATAACTGTGTATAAATTATCGCTGATGTTCTTTCTCCACAGGCTGATTGTCCATTATATTCAAAGAGGTTTTGAGAACCTGTTCCAGACAATAAAAAGAACAGGGTCCTAATTTTTCCTTGCTTGAACCACTCAAGACTAAGCTGAAGGTCCCATTTTGAAATCAGTCGACTCCACACAGGGAAACACCGCCCTTGTTGAGATCTGAGGGGATTTTAAACTGGCAATATGAAACTGAAACGTCCCCATAAGAGTGCAGGGCGTAGGGATTACCAGACACATTTCCTTCCCACAAGTACACAGGGACATCATCTAGGATGCAGGGATACATTTGGGAATGAACCTGCAGCCATAAGAATACATGGTTGGCCACATGAATGTTTTAACCTCATAGCTCGGTGAATACCAAAGCAGACATGTCAGAGGCAACCGCCGGCCGTGTAACCCCAGCCAACAGGGTGACGCCTTGCCTCAGGTGGGGCGGGGTCTGAGTACAGGGACCTGCCAGGATTCGAACCTGGGACATCTGCACGGACGAGCAGAGGCTCCCCAGGAGCACAAGACCAGAGAAGTACCAGAACCAGATCGACCCACCGAGGACTGTCACAAACTCACGGGTGTGTTCAGTAGGAACAAAATGTAGTCTAATAATGTGGACTAATTCGTTTCACCCCCCCACCGCAGAATGTTAATGTGCTCTACATCAAACATGTCGGTCCTGCCCATTGGCTCAGAGGTCACTATGGTTACACGGTCAGCAGTTACCATGTCTACTAGCGCAGAGGTTACCTGGTTGCCTCTTGACATCGGGCTCTGCCTTGCTCCGCTTGTCAGGTAAGGTCAATCTGGGGTCATCTACCACCAGGCCTAGGACAGAGCCAGCAGGGACCTCCGCTGTAGAGTACACACCTAAAGGACGTAACGTCACACACACACACACACATTACACTCGCGACACGGCGGACATGGAATTTGACATCAACTTGGGTAGCGGGAAGTCTAACCCACCTCTGAGCAGGTTGAAGAGACCAGCTTGCTGTTGGAGTAGAGACGTGTTGCTGTGGTCTTTGCAGTTTTCTGGCCACCAGAAGACAGAGGGTCCCACTTCACTAGGAGCCTAGTATTAAAATAAAGGGAAAATAATTATCCATAGCGATCGCTGATGGCAATGTCGTGTCAATTCGATGATTGCTAATGAGGACAGGAAACGGTTTCTGAGTTAATCATCACTTTAAGAAATTAAATCACATCAGGTCCTTACAGCATTTTGAGTGGCTGGCACCAGGGTTTCAGTCAGAACGGAATGTGATAACGGTCCAATCAGACGATAGCGCACTATCTCCATGGTGAGGTCACTGCAAAACAGGAAACACTAGTAAACAACAGAAAACAACAACATGAATGAAGTACAAGTGACTGAGGAGAAGATCATCCACATAAACAGAAAAATATCTGACCAATTAAAAATTCAGCAAATGTTCAGAAACTCCAACACAAGTCAAGGGACGAGCTCAAAACACAAGCAAATAACCAAGTTACATAAAGACCATGTACAGAAGACACCAAAGTTCAAAACCCCGTTATTATAGCCCTAACCCGGTCCAACACTGTATGTAGAGACCCTACAGACACTGAGGGGCAAACCAACCGGATGAATATTCCAGTGGTACTGGACCTCCAGACCAGGGGTGTGGACGGGTGCCTGGTGCTGAAGCCCAGAATCTTCTTTGCAGGTGGGCCAGAAGCAACATCGTCCCCCGATGTCCGCTTCCTCTTCGAACCAGAAGCCTGCTCAGCCGGAGGGAAAGCCCCAGGGTCCAGGGCCGGCGCCGGCTGGGGGACTGGGAGCTCCCCCAGAGGTGTATCCACAGCCTCTGAACACTGGCAGACAGCCTGCAGCTCTGGGATGAGGTCCTGAAACCATTACAGTGATAACACACCCCAGCTTCAGCAATAGCACATCCTTTGACTATGTTTGCAAGAAATCTAAATAATGTTTTTGAATATCTTTGTAGGCAAAATGCAAGGCAGGTAATGTGATCACATGACTATAAGCTCCAGTCCACATCGAACTCTAAATACCTGGGAAAATGTATTGCTAAATAAACAATGTTATCCAATAATACAACAACAATAATCTGTCTTGACACTTAGTTTGTGTTAGAGACTCAATAACCACATGATCAGACTAATGGCCCAGCAGAGGCTCAGGTCTTTCATCAAATTACCAATCACAGCAATGTGTTAAACATAGTAACATAAAAAATATGGGGGGAAAAAGCATTCAAAGTCCACGTTAACAGTACATCAGTGTTGGATGAGGGCTAGTCATTATATTCTATTTGATTCTCCTGAATTTTCTCTGACCTGTTTCATGGTGGGATGGGTCCAGATCCACAGCTGCCTGTGTGTTGCGCCCTGGCTCTCCGGGTTCTGGCTCTCCGGGTTCTGGCTCTCCGGGTTCTGGCTCTCCGGGTTCTGGCTCTCCGGGTTCTGGCTCGTTGTTTTTGGTCTCCAGAGGAAGGAGACTGGTCCGAGTGGCTGGAGAGGGTACTGTCCTGCCCTG
Source organism: Esox niger (assembly GCA_016801105.1). NCBI lineage: Eukaryota > Metazoa > Chordata > Actinopteri > Esociformes > Esocidae > Esox > Esox niger. The sequence goes on from JACXGJ010016595.1 coordinate 11,450, forward strand.
TACAACACCACACTGCCCTGTTTCTTTCCAGATAGGCATATAGCTGCAGCAAACGTATGCCCTGGAAATGGAAGTTTCATCACAAACCAGAGGCTTATACAGCCATCAGCACCAATCCCTTAGCCTTCTGTAATGCTGGTTAATTAACTGTCCTCATTTTAGACCAGAAGAATCGGGGTTTTGCCTGTTAAAATAATGTGCATGTGTATGTCTGATTGAGTGGAGGAGGTAACAGAGGGGCACCATACCAGCTTCCTTACTGGTCATGTTAGACAGGGCTGTTAGAAGCTGTTCCTCTGGCCCCTCTAGTTCCACACAGCAGTAATAAGACAGGTCCTGTGGGAAATGGGGGTAAGAGAGACTTATGTTTCAAAGAACAGTCTGTCATTTTTACCATTAGCAACTAATGAGACCATGCGACCAAATGCCATATGATCAACATCTGATTAAGCAGCAAAAACTCAAAATGGTTGCGACTCCTGCGTCAGGTCATAACCGCTACTTGGCAGTCCTGCGTCAGGTCATAACCGCTACTTGGCAGTCCTGCGTCAGGTCATAACCGCTACTTGGCAGTCCTGCGTCAGGTCATAACCGCTACTTGGCAGTCCTGCGTCAGGTCATAACCGCTACTTGGCAGTCCTGCGTCAGGTCATAACCGCTACTTGGCAGTCCTGCG
>JACXGJ010016596.1:0-12120 GCA_016801105.1 Esox niger
TATGTTAGATTTGTCCAAGGCATCAAACAGGGTGTTTCAATAGAAGTGAATGCACAACTCATTTACCAAAGCGCAACGAACTTCTAGGCGTGATCGGCGCGTTAGAACATTGTATTGCACCGTTAGGAACCACCTAAATGTGATCCCAGCGAAGTGAACGTTATAACATAAAGCAAAAATATAAACGCTATTTCACCTTGCGTAGATGTTCTCGTGATCTCATATCCTGTGACTCACTTCCTCTTAGTAAGTGAGCCAGTTTCAGGCAGTTCATCCTTCATCCGAGTACTCTTTCTCTGTTCCACTGAGCTGTCAAATTGAATGCCCTGTGAGGCGACCACATTAGCTAGATATAAATTAAAAAGGTAGCCTGCAGCAAAAATATTCTTCAACATCATTTTTCCTTCTAAAAACAGCTGCTCTCGTCACACTATGACTCTCAGGTGATCTTTACAGAGTCCAGGTGGTTCTGGTAAGTGTATTTAATTTCCACAATCACCCCCATGTGTTATAGCTAGCTAGCTATACTGTAGCTGGCTAAAAGAAAGCTAGCTAGCAGTTCCTGTAGCCCAGTTTCTAGACGGAGATTATACTTAGTCAGTCACCCTCAGTAACTGGTCGGAGCTGCGTTCTTATAAGATGAAATGGGGATTCCGTTCTGGTCTCTTGTTTGCGGTGTCGAGTCCTGACCTGATCAAAGCGATGTATCACATCTATTGTATATAATAGATCTAGCGAGTTAGCCTTGATACAAGTAGGTGTCATCATTGAAATATAATATTATCGGCAGAAAACGTGAGTTAGCTTACCTAGCTAACTAGATAACGTTAGATGCTCATGTGGCTGGCTGGATAAAATAAATATGACTAATCATCACAAGCATGTGGCGGCTGTTACTACCACATTACTGTACCCAGAGCATGCAGTGTATCACCATAGCTGGTCGGCACTGTCAGTCATCACTGAATGATTTGAATTTATTACAAGATGAATCATAGAGGACAAAACATCACCACACGAGCTAGGGTGTAAATACAAAATAAATGTCCTTAGCTAATTGAAAACGAATTAAGTGTATTTTAATAACACTGTCTTTGCGACCGACGCGTGACATGTGCGGGCAGATTGAATCAGAAAACAAGTTGATAGAATGTCAGGGTGTCAGATGGAGACTTGAGTATGGAGACTTGAGTATGTGAACTCGATTGTTGTTTTTCTTGCGGGTTTTTCTTTGTCTCTGCTAGGTGAACTTGCCAACTATGCCAGCCAGCCGTCACAATTGATGGCCAATTATTTAAATGTCAAATGACACAACCCAAAATGCCTGTTCCTTAAAGTGAGGACAGCAGCTATTTTGCGTGTTTTGTTTGTATTGGATGCTGGCAAAGTTCCGGTCCATCTTTAGTGTTTTCCTCTGACCTGTACACGGACACTGTCACTGCCACCGTTATTTAGAATTGTGTATTTAACCGTTACCTAACCAGGTATGTTGATGACGGTACAATTACCAACAACTGCTGTAAGTAAATATACATAAATACAAGTAGACACTATACAACACATGAAATAGACAAATATTAAACATTAAAAATCTCATTTCAGTTACACTCATGCACAGCAGGACACATGTACAGGGGATGTATCAAATAGTCAGTAGTTTCTAGACAATCTTTAGAAAGAATTGGCTGTTGGTTTGGTAACATGACCACTGTCTTAAATAAGTCACTCATTACTCCAAGCCACACCCATCAAACGGGAACAAACACACACAAAGTCCGTCAATGAATGTGTTCTGGTAACATGTTGTTCAGTACAGACCATTCTGGAATGTAGTAGATAATTGGAGAATGTTGGGTGGGGTCTTGGAGGGCAGGCTGGCATTTCTTGGGGATGGGCAGGGTATTGGCTTTTGTTTCTTTTTATGTTTGGGATGTGTATTGTTTTTCTTATTTAGGTTCTGTTAATGTGTGCCTGTTTTATTTTGCCTCCTAATAAAAATAACGAGATCATATACCAAAGATGTAGGACTGTAAAAGCAGTGTCTAAATGCATTCTGTAGCTCAAAAACTAGGTATGTCTTTCCAGAACACACCTTCAGTGACTGGACAGTTTTTGTCAGCCTAAATCTGCAGACTGGGGAGAGGTGATAGCCTGAACTGTTTTTTGTTATAATTTAATATCATGATGATATTAGACCTTTGTCTGTCAATTAAAAATAAAATAAAGCCAACAGCTTCTTCCAATTAAGTAGCTTATTCTTCCTGTTAATGGCTAAACCATATCGTGCTAAACGGTTATTTCATGTTGCATAGCATCTTGACCAAACTTTTGCCTATAGAAAAACACTAAGCAAATGTACCCAAACTTTCTAAGTTCTGAGTTATGGAATTCAGGTTTGGAGGGGACATTTGTTATGTCATCGTGTTAATAGGCAACAATAATGTTATAATATTCTAGCTATCATTTTCTATCTGGAGGAGGGTCACTTTATTGAAACCTTTCCTGGATCTGTCTCTCCTTGTGATTTAATTATTTCTCTTTGGCTTATCATACTCCTCATCTTATTAAAACTCACTGAATGAAATTGAGCCATCTCGTCTGACCTCAAACTGGTTTTGATGAGGTGAAGAGAAAGGTGTGGATTATGCAATGGAGAAAAGGCATTTGTGAGCCAAAGTGGCCGGAAGCTCCTTAATCTTATACCCGTATGCATGTTGAAAATGTTAGATTTAAACACCTGATAAGCTCCTAAGTTGCAAGCCAGTGGCTGTACAGTTACATGCTTTACATAACGGAGGAGCTTTGACAATTCTCTGAGGGCTTTGGCGGACAGCCATTTTAAATGTGAGCACCCTGTGCAACAAGGTGCCCTGATCACAGGATTGGAGGTGGATATGCCTTTATGCACAAATATTTATACAATTGATTTCATATCGAAGTAAGTTTGGAATCTGGTGATAATTGGCCCTTTTATTTTACGGTCCCACATCTACTGTTTGGAGAAGTATTAGTAGTTGCTTAAGCTACAGGTTATTCTGATGATTTGTTTGGCTTTCATTTCAACAAATAGAAATAATCTCTTGCCACTAATAGTCTCATTCTGTGGCCCAGGGGCCCATTACTGTGGGTTAAGGAGATTGGAATCTAATGAAAGAAGTATCTTAAACCTAAAATTAGTGATCAGGCGATAAATGCTTTTCATTGGAAATGAACTGCCTTTGAGTGGCAGAATATACAGGTGCTGGTCATATAATTACAATATCATAAAAAAGTTGATTTATTTCAGTAACTCCATTCAAAAAGAGAAACTTGGATATTTTTCATTCATTGCACACAGACTGATATTTCAAATGTTTATTTCATTTAATTGTGATGATTAAAACCGACAACTAATAAAAATCCCAAATTCAGTATCCCAGAAAATTTGAATATTACTTAAGACCAATACAAAAAAGGATTTTTAGAAATGTTGGCCAACTGAAAAGTATGAACATGAAAAGTATGAGCATGTACAGCACTCAATACTTAGTTGGGGCCCCTTTTGCCTGAATAACTGCAGCAATGCGGCGTGGCATGGAGTCGATCAGTCTGTGGCACTGCTCAGGTGTTATGAGAGCCCAGGTTGCTCTGATAGTGGCCTTCAGCTCTTCTGCATTGTTGGGTCTGGCGTTTCGCATCTTCCTCTTCACAATACCCCATAGACTTTCTATAGGGTTAAGGTCAGGCGGGTTTGCTGGCCAATTAAGAACAGGGATACCATGGTCCTTAAACCAGGTACTGGTATCTTGGGCACTGTGTGCAGGTGCCAAGTCCTGTTGGAAAATTTAATCTGCCTCCATAAAGTTGGTCAGCAGCAGGAAGCATGAAGTGCTCTAAAACTTCCTGGTAGACGTAAGCGTTGACCTTGGACCTCAGAAAACACAGTGGACCAACACCAGCAGATGACATGGCACCCCAAACCATCACTGACTGTGGAAACAATACACTGGACTGGATTCTGTGCCTCTCCTTTCTTCCTCCAGACTCTGGGACCTTGATTTCCAGGAAATGCTAAATTTACTTTCATCAGAGAACATAACTTTGGACCACTCAGCAGCAGTCCAGTCCTTTTGGTCTTTAGCCTAGATGAGACACTTCTGATGCTGTGTCTTGTCTAAGAGTGGCTTGACACAAGGCTGAAACCCATGTCTTGCATACGTCTGTGCATGGTGGTTCTTGAAGCACTGACTCACTCCAGCTGCAGTCCACTCTTTGTGAATCTCCCCCACATTTTTGAATGGGTTTTGTTTCACAATCCTCTCCAGGGTGCGGTTATCCCTATTGCTAGAATATTTTTTCTACCACATCTTTTCCTTCCCTTCGCCTCTCTTAATGTGCTTGGACACAGAGCTCTGTGAACAGCTGGCCTCTTTAGCAAGGACCTTTTGTGTCTTGCCCTCCTTGTGCAAGGTGTCAATGGTCGGCTTTTGGACAGCTGTCAAGTCAGCAGTCTTCCCCATGATTGTGTAGCCTACAGAACTAAACTTGAGAACTAAATTTGCAGGTGTTTTGAGTTAATTAGCTGATTAGTGTGGCACCAGGTGTCTTCAATATTGAACCTTTTCACAATATTCAAATTTTCTGAGATACTGATTTGGGGGTTTTCATTAGTTGTCAGTTATAATCATCAAAATTAAAAGGAATAAACAATTTGAAATATATCAGTCTGTGCTTAATGAATGTATACATTATACAAGTTACACTTTTTGAATGGAATTACTGGCATAAAGTTTTTGATGATATTCTAATTATACGACCAGCACCTGTATTTCTGCTAACCCATACTACTTTTTAATTTCTGGTAGTCATGAACATCTTAGTGGGGAGTATCATTACTCTCATCTTAGCCTCCTACATTTTCACAGATTCTCCATTCATCATGCTTGGGATGAGGAAGTCTTCATGCAAGCCTCTCATCTTACTTCATCCTTGATTTGTATCCCATTAATAATATATGTTCGATTCTTTGGATAAATTGATTTGGGTGTATCATATCCTCTCGAAACATTGTTCAAATTTGTGCACCTTCATGTCCTTTTCCTGTGTCTGTCTTCAGGATTCATGATCACAGTTAGGGATCCTATTATTTACCTTGACCTTTTCACCTGTGAACTCCATGCTTTCTGGAAGCCTTAAACATATCTGGAGTCCTAGCCAAACTGGAGATTGAGGTGGTTAGGCAGGGCTTGAGAAGCATGGAGAACCAGCCGTCCCCAGGCCTTTGAGCCAAGGCCTGGGTACTTTTCGCAGGTGAGCTTAAAGACGGCAGCTTGTGAAAGAATATCTTCCAATGTTAATCCAGAGTTGGGGTGAGAAATATCCTAACATGGTGCTAGTCTCTTTAGCAGCCTGGCAAACCTGGGTCACGTCGCAGATGGAGCCCTTTCTAGTCCCCGCGCTTGCGGTTTACCTCCAACAAAGCCAAGACAAACCTGCGACCACCATCACATGAAGTGTGATGAAGTGGTTTAGATTAAAATAGAAACACCTGTGAAATTTAGTGTAACGCTGTGAACAAGAGACAGGTTTTTCTGCTCAAATGGTGCTCTCAAGGACAGAACCTTGAAGCGAGATGATATGGCATGCTGAAACGGTATCCCCAGGGTTCTCATATGTACTACTCACAAATGCCAGTAGATTTTATAGCATTATTGAGCTTTCTTCTCTTTGACAAGCGTTTTGCAAGAGACTAAACTAATTATTTCAGGAAACAAAAGTTATAACCAACAACAAACTTGAAACCTCCCTTGGTTTGTTCCTAGCTATTTTAAATCATCAGTACGATATGCAGTAGCCTATACTTTTCTGTCTGAGGGCTATTTAACGGCCAAAAAACTCTTATGTAAAAATATTGCAAAATCTCTGGGAGGGTGTTATCAACAGTTTTTCCCAGGCTGCAGGACTGTTCTGATGCTAATCCAGGAGCATGTGGCCTGACTTAGGGCTCCATGACCGTTTGATCTGCACATTAAGTTTTTCTTTTCTCTCACGTCACTCTCTTTTTTTCCAGCCTCAGGAGCTAACTTGCACACGTCACTATCCAGGGTGTCATCTCAGAGCTCTCTTTAACCTTCCTCCCTGATCTCATCTCTTTCCCTTTTTTTTTGCACTCCCTCCTGGTCGGTGGACGAATGCCATCTTTTAACGTCAGGTCCGTGGTCTTGTTTGCTCAGATATAAAGTTGAGGCGTCTCCACTCAGGATTACTCGTGTCCCTTGACTTGATGTTGTGATCTTCTTGGTTTACTGCTTAGAAGTAGGGACTCCTGCATCTTAAGGTGAGTCTGACTGGGGGACCATTTTGACTGAGTGATGGTTTTGACAGTTTGGGGTTCATTTGAACGTCACTGAAAATTGTCTGGGGCTCTTCTTTTTATTTTTGCATTTGTTCTAAAAGCTGTTTCCACTTAACCTCTACAAATTGGATTATGTACAATCAATTTAGATCAACTCAACTTTATTTGCATGTGTTTCCCACAAGTACTGCAATAATCTAATGCCATAACATGGACAGTCGACCGACAAGAGGTACACCTTAATTGCAAACCTGTTTTCTTTTGAATGAATACCTGTTTTGTATTCATTTTTACATTGCCCTTAGCTGATAAACTGTACCAGGACTATCAGGCAGGGCTTGTCACTAGAACAAAAGCAGAGGCTAGGGTCTCTGAGTTCTTGACAGAACTGAGAAAAGAGGGCAGTTGACCATTGACTAAGCCCAAGGCCATGGTCAGGGATGGTTTATCACTGTATATGAGCACGGCTGGGAACAAAGCCCTGTAACAAGGCACTTTGATTAGGGGGGAAGTGATAAAGAAAGCATATTGAGCCAAGAGCAAGACGGCAACAAAACACTTTTCCTCAATGCTTCCATGAATTATGACAGACGTCATTAGGTCATGGCTTATTGTTAGCTATTCTGTGGCAGTGTGCAAGAATAGTGGATAAAAGCTCTTCTGAGAAATTGCTGAGTTACAAGGAGTTGGATGCTTGGTTTCCCTGATGCTGTTTTGAAATGTATGCAATAGGTCAACTGTGCACACTGCGGTTCCAGAAAGTATTCATACCAGTTCATTATCCACTTTTTGTTGGCAGGTAAAATGTATTTATAATTGGTTACATGTATTGTTTTTGCCAGTAATCTACACACAATAGCCTACCTTATAATGGTAGGCTATAATCGAAATTCAAGTTGTTCTATACTTATGTACAATGATCTCATGTGCAAAAATATTCAGGTCTTTCATTCAGTATTTTGAAGAAGCACCTTTCCCCAGTCTAAGGTCCTGTGCACTCTGGATCAGGACACTTCAATGTATTTTGTATTTTCCTTCCCCAATCCAGACCAATAGATGGTTTTGAGGAACTCAAGAAGTTGCTGAAATTGTTCCTGCTGCATAAGAAAAGCCATCTTTGAATCCAAAGAGATTGCACAATCTCTGAGTGGTGTTTATTAACTTGCTTGGCTGCCATGCTTTGAAATATATATTTAATTATTTAAAAAAAGAGCTACCTTTTCACCATCAAATAGCACTTTAATAGTAAAAGCTTACATTTTACTGCTGTTTGCCATTCTTAATATTTTCTAAAACAGCCAAAATAATAATTGATCCAGCGCAGGGCTCCAGCTTTGTGTTTTGGTTTTCTAGTCAGTGGCCAGCTTGCAAAATTAAGTTTGGTTTCATTCTTTCTTGAACTGATTTTGTTCAGATTTTATCCCAAAATGATGCTTTGTTTCAACTGAATGTGCAACATGTTTTATTCATTTTATAATTTTCTCTTCAACCCTTGTCCTCTTGTTCCCTATGTAGCATTACCACAAACCAGAGAAACAATTCTGGGCTAATTAAATAAAGACCAACAATGCAGGGTTAAGCCTGGCTGGATAGAAGTCTATAAATGTCACTGAAGCTATATCTGACTCAGGCGGAGCAGTGCAGTGTAGAACCGCAACATTTTGGCATTTTAATTTCGAACGCACATGTTTGAGAGTGCATTGACAAGTGCTGTCTTTGTTTAGACAATGGCAAAGATACTTAGAAGAGGAATTCAGATTTGTCTGATTGTCCTCATTTTACCAGTAGCCAGAGATTTTTAACTATGACAGAGTATGTTCCAGTAAGTATGCGTAATCTACTATTTTTTTTCTTTACACCTGGTAGCAAGAAGTAGGATAATGTATGCTGTGAACTGATACCAAGTGAAAGTAAGACAGGACAATGTATGAAACGAGCAATTTAACGAGGTACATCAGGAATAACGGCTGGTTGCCCACCCCGTTGTGCTCTTAAGGATAATGTATTCATGGCTTTGAGAAGTGTGCCTACATGAATCTCCTGTTTGTTTCCCAGGGGTCCAGGGTTGGTGTCGTGAAACAGCGAGCTACAGAAGCGAGAAGGACCGCCTGGGGGGTGTCGCTGACCAGGCCCTCAAGGTAATAACAACTCGATCTTCGTGGCATGATAGAGTGCAGCTGACTCACGCTGTACAACTGCTAGCCCCTCAAATTGAAGTTACTGTATATCCTTAGTCAGACTTTCTGGCAGAAGATTAACTGTACTTTTCTTTGTTTTGCCTCAGTTAAATGGTGACGTATTGATGTTTTACTCAGAAGCATGGTGTGTGTTGCTGATCTGTAATGGCTACGTTTTAGCCGCACAGATATTCACTTGCTTCATTGACGCTACCATTTTACATGCGTATTCTGGGAGTTCTAAAAAGCGTCAGTCTCCTTGGCTACGCGAGCTTGTGTCCATATGTACGTCGCGTAGCAAGAGTGGAGTGCTGATTCCATTCAGTCGCCCGATGAACCCCTAAACAGCGAACACATTTTTACTGTTTTTTTTTCCTAGTTAGGCGTTAATTTCTGTGAATGGTAGGGGAAATAGCATTGGATTCTTTGCATTGTGGCATTGGTTGCCGTTTCATAACCTGCCAGTTAGCTAACTTCAGGTAAAAAGCTGATGGGAGTTACCAGTGTAATGGTGGTGTTTTGATGAGGAGCTTCCCACAAACTGTGTCAAATGTCACTGGCCAATTTGTTTCATTACACTTTGTTTTCGTTTCACTTTGGATAACAGCCTTCATGCAGAATAACTTGTAAAGTCATGTTAAAGTTATTTACCATTTGGGTGTCAGGTTGATGCAGTCTACTGCTCATTGTGAAGTGTGTGTGTGTGATGATTGGTATTAGATCTCAAGCATTGCTGTCATGAGGGAAGACACTACACAATGCATCAATACCAGGCCAGGGTAACAAATAATGCAATTATTTCCATGACTTATAAATAAAGTGTACTATGGAATTATACAGAAAGTGTACTACTGTACTGGGTTAACAGCATCCACATTTTGGTTTGCGAAACCACCATCTCAGTATATACAGACAGATATCCCATTCATATATAATGTGCTGTAGTTTTTTTTCCTTAGAAAGAGTTGGTCAGTGTTTATGTTGTCTCCTTTTTAGACTGACAAGTGTTTATGCAATACTTGTCAGCATACATATTTTTGTATTCATTGCTATAGATGGGCATTCTAAGTGGTGGCAGGGGTGGAAAGCAAAATGCACATAATTGATGTGTCAGAAGTCTGCATTACTTCCTGGCATGGAGTTGGCATCGCTGTCCTCCCATCGCCCAAGCCATTTGTCCTTCCTAGGTGTGAGAATTTAAGGAGTATTTAAAAGTAGAATCAGGAATGCAGAGATTCTAGCCAGATGTATTTAATCTCTGAAACTTTTTTTTATTCTCTGAAACATTTTTTTATTCTGTATTAGCTTTTTTATATTTTATAATACAGGGTTTCCTGCGAAAGAACTGAGGAAGCCCTTGGAGAAAGTTTGGGAAATGCTTTGCTAGTACTTTTGCTTAGAGAATTTTCTAACCTGTCAAAGCACTTAAGGTACTTTGGTCCCATCTTCTAAGCATATGTTGAGCAGATCAACCGTGTGACTATATAAACTTGTGTGAAGTTTGCATGGATTGTTTCAGTTTATTTTGCGCTATATAAACTAATGCAAAATAATTTATCATTTTGAAGTTACTTGTAAACCAGAATAGAATACTAAACACATATACAGAACCTGGACCCTACCTTGATTACGGTTAATTGTTTTCTTATTTTATTACCCAGTTTTTTTTTTCCTCCTCAGTTTTGTGATATCTAATTTGTGATCAAGGTCTTGCTTCATTGCAGCCACTGCCAGTGGACTCGCGACATTCTTCAGAAGCAAATCAGATGCAATTCTGGTTAACTCACTTCTTGTTCACCCAGGAAGTCTATCCTATAATCCTCATGCATTGGAAGGAACACACGTCCTTCTAACTTTTTCATTGAGCTTACAGGTATCCAAGCCACCAGAAGGAGTCACTACAGTGTGATTGCTTGACATCCATATTCAGTGCTGGCCAATTGCATCTTTCTCTGCAGAACCTTTGGTTAATGTCACAAACGGGTTTCCAATCCATTTCTCGCAATTCAGAGGTCCCGATTGGTGTTAATTCTTAACGATGAGACCATGTTATAAGAAGTAAACGCTCACCTAATCATTCCCGTAACTTCAAAGTGTAGTTTGGGGGTATGATCTTTGTTCCTCTGAAACATTGGACTTAGTTTTTGGCATGAATGTATTTTTTCGAAAGACCTTTCTTTGCAATAGTGTCTGTGTGTTTAAACACCAAGCTATTATTTTAGCAAAGAATGGTCTTAAAAGCTTTGGTATATTATACACCCTGTCGGGAACAAAATTGTTATGAACTGGTTCTTTTGTCTTTAATATTCTGCTCATGTCATTTCCACTTGCAGAGGGCGGCCTGCCGTGCATCCCACCGCCCTGGCCTGCTGTAAAATAGTAGGAAGGGCTTGGTCCCAAGCAAAATATACCACTGTGTGCCAGGGAAAGGAAGGCTCTGAGTGCTAAGGGGAGATAAGATCAGTGCCTGGGGTCAGTGGCATGGGGCAGCTCAACTCCTGGACCCACTGGCCCAAGTCTGGCTTGCCCGCTGCTGGGCCCCCAATTCTTTGTTTAAATTGGTATTTATTTATTTGGTCTCTCCTTTTCGCACTGTGTCCCTGCCTCCTGCTCTCTCGTGCTCTCTGCATCTCTTGTTTTTTTTTCATGTCGCGCCATTGTTGATATGACATTGTGTCCTGCCAAAAGCCCTTCTTAATCGTAACTGCCCCCCTGGAACTACCCCCCTCACTCCTTAGGCCTTGAGAAAAGCCAGTCCCCTGAGAGCAGCGGCAGTGTTTGGTCAGAGGCCTTTTTGGGTTAGGAAGGGTCCATGGCGTCTGCCATGGGGATACAGTAGTCCTACACAAAACAAATCAAATACATTTTTATTTGTCACGTGTGTCGTCATGCATTCTAACAGCGAAATGCTTAGTTACCAAAACACAGATGGAAAATGTTTGCTTTTCCGAAATACAGGTGGAAGCGAATGGCACCAAGTTGCCTATATACAGTGATATTAATGACGACAATTAACAGTATAACATGAGTGTGAGTTCCTGTAACATGGATATGTCCAGGGATCATTCAGGTGTGCTAACAGGCAGGGGTATTAGAGGGGTGTATAATAGTCAATATCAGCAGTTATGTGTGGTTGCATATGGTCCCACTGTATTTGTAATGCAATTCTGTGTTGCAGATTTTGTCGTTTTCTTATTACATTTGACTAATTTTATCCAGAGCCAGTGCTGGGCCAGTAGTCGTTTTTCAGCTTTGTTCTAATCGCCGGCTAAGAATCGGTCAAATCTAACCGGTGACTTTGGGTGGACACTGTTTTTCACCCTTCTAAGTCGTAAAGTACAGCTTGGTGAGCATACACTGAAATCATGTTCTTTGTTGTTTTCTAGGCTGATGATTCCAGCCTTTGTTCAGCTGATTGGCAAACTCAAGTTGCCCCATATTATTTCTTCATAACCACACAAATTCATGTTATTCTTATGAATAGAATGTGAAAGAAGGCTTCCTTTAAAAAGTAATAATTACACAAATAATAACGGTTGTTAGAATAACTGCGGTGGGGGTGGGGTTTAGGGTGGGGGTGGGGTTTAGGGTGGGGGTGGGAAGTGTCCT